>VUJU01002289.1:0-39346 GCA_009835225.1 Aphis craccivora
ATTTTCTTTTTTTTGACAATTTTTTTTCTTCGTATAATTTATTTTATGCACTCACTGCACGTCAAATATATGCAGCAGGCACAATTCGAATAAATCGATTTTTTAATTCACCAGTTTTATCCGATAAAGTTATTATGAAAATGGAGAGAGGAACCTCTTATAAAGTAACTTCAACATTAGGAGTTGGACTGTTGAAATAGTGCGACAACAAAGCAATAACCATGGCGTCTAACTTCATTACTTCAGGAAAACCGGAATCTGTTTCTCGCGGGGACAAAAAAAAATAAACAATATGTTAACATCGAATGACCAGAAATTATCAAACTATATAATAAATCCATGTTAGGAGTGGACAAACACGATCAACTTGTGAGTTATTACCGCGTGTACATGAAATCTCAAAAATGGACGCTGCGTATGATAACTCATGCTTTTGATATGGCTGTGGCAAATTCTTGGCTCGAATACAAACAGGACGCAGAAAATATGGGAATATCAAAAAAAGATCAAAAAGATTTGTTGCATTTCAAAACCACTTTGGCTGAAGAGCTAGTGATGGTTGGACGATTCAGTCCCGGAAAAAAAGGGGTCGTCCAACATCTTCACCATCCAGTAGTACAATATCTGCAGAATGTCGTTCACCTACACCTGCCAAAACATCGTCTAAATCATTGGAGTTTCGACCAACGGAAGGTGTAAGCAAAGATCTTTTTGGACATTTTCCCGCGTATGATGATAAAAAAGAAGCAACACGGTGCAAAAATAAAAAATGTACAGGTAAAACGCGTGTTGTATGTAATAAATGTAAAATTAATTTGTGTTTTACACCAAAAAAAATTGTTTTTATGATTTCCATTGTAATTAATTTTAATCTCATTTAAGTGTTTTATAAACTAAAAGTTAATATAATATTATCTAAGTAAATAAGTTGTCTTCTTTTACGAAATAATGAAGCAAAATAAGTTTTATATTTTTTTTTTTACATTTGGCGTTATTGTATTATTTTATACCGTAAATCCCAATGGCCATTCCAATGAACATACCTGTAACTTTTTAGCAATAATAAAAAAAAAAAAAATTGGTACATCATATTGAAAGGCCATAAGTTTTAGATATGAACAGAGACAATTTTTTTTTTCAAAAAAATTAATTTGGTAGTGAAAGGTTTAAGCCGATAATAATTAAACTGATCAAAGTCTAAAACTTAATTTTTTGGTCAAATATAAATTTTATTTTTATAAAATATACAATCCTATGGTACAATATACATAGTACGTTCGCCGACCATTTACTCGTACATTCGAAAATCTAAAAAATAATATATGATCGTAGCATAGAATTCACAAATTTCTACTCTTAGAATTATAAATTTTATTGCTAAAATAATAATTAATGCACGCAAAAAATAAATAAATGATTTGATTTTTATCTCAATTATACGTATATTACATGAGCTAATCACTGATGTATTTCAATAAATAAATATATTTTTTGTAACTATATTTTTGTTTATAATTTATGAATATTTAAAAAATTAAAATTCATATTTTTGCATATTTTGGTAAATAAAATGCATATTTTACAATTTTTTATTGCATACAAATCCTAGCCCTGCTTATTATATATTATAGATAGGACGCAATCGGAACATAAAAAGGGAAGAAAATATTATTTACCTTTCCGACTTGTGGACGCAATCGACACACTGAAAAGGTACAAAAGGTTGAAACGTGACGCAATCGAATGACGTCCGAATAATTGCATTTTTTTCTCAGTGTAACAGTACTGCAATTTAGCGACAATATAATATAATATATTATTAACATTTAATTGTTTTTCACATGTGTAAAATGTTTTCTTTAGCGAAGTTAGCATACTTACTGAGTTTACAACGACGAAGAAAAGACATTTTACGATGATGTTATAAATAGTTGTAATATAATTATTTAATAACAATATTATATGTTGTTTATTACGTACATTATTGAATAATTAATATACTCGTCCTACGTCATTGTATACGCGAATATCGGCTTCTCCTCACCCTAAGGTTGAGAACCACTGTTGTATATTATATATCGTGTACTAAAAATATTGTAAATGAAATAATACTAATGGTAAGTAGTTAAATATGAATTAGTATTTAATAGTATTGCTACCTAATTGTGGTTCTCGATGTTTGATGGTGAAGAAATAAAAATAAATTGTTACAATAGCCGCCCGCACAATTGAAACGCGAGCGGCAAGGCAAACATATACCACTTCGACGAAGCTTGTGGACCATGTTATTATAATAGTAGACTGCCTATTACGAATCGGCGCCGACTACTAAAACGTACATACCGGGTATACGGTATGCACGCATTCACGCGCTAGATTAATCACGAGAATTTCTATTGTATCCGCCGTAGGTTTAAAAGACCGGAACGAGGTGTAGGCAAGTGAGACAATGGGAGATAGGCATGCGTCCCATGTATACCACACGACGATGGTCGTAATAGAGTTGACAAATGGCGACGCGATCATCGCATTAGATCGCTCGTGCCGTCAGGCATTCCAATATACCGTTTGCAAATCGACCCATATATCCACATTCTCTCTTCGCTTCACACAATCCAATTATCGCGTCTGCAGCAACATAATATTATCTTTCATTTGCTGAAAACCCACGTTTATTCTAATTTACACATGGGTGCCCATTCGCCTATACTCGGACCGATACAGTAATGCGGCACGTGCCCCGTTATGCAAGAAACAATTTCAAAATGCAATGGAAACCGAAAACTCAGAAAAATACTTATATATCTACTCGTATTATAGATGTCTATCGTGCAGTGTAATCGAATTAGTATCAGGTAAATTATGTTTTTTTTTTTTAAACCGCATCATTGTGACACCGATAATCACTTTTATTTTTATTGACGCCGTAGTGCACACCATATATATACTTACATACATATACATTATACATGTTTGACACGCATACGGGTCGTGTGATGGGGTTTACCTTGTGGCGGACGGCAACATTTTGATAGACAGCCTAAAGAACGTATATCCGTATTAGTCTACACACACTGAAACATCACTGCAACGTGTGCGTGTGTATATGAACGTCTTAAAAGTTTCGCCGCCTAGTTTACTTGGATTTTAGCAATACCGATCGGATCGTTATCGGTACACGACTCGTTTTCTCCGTCCACGTCGTCAGCGTATTACTTTATGATAATTATTATTATTATCAACGTCGTAATCAATTTCCAGTCGTCGAGAAAATAAAAAAATAAATAAATAAACGAACGGGCGACGAAAACCGCCGTCGCCGTCGCTCGCCATGACGTCGTGTTGTCTATGCGTGTAGAGAGTGCATGTATGATGCATAGTAACATTGTACATGGCGAAACGGATTTCGGAAAAATTAATATAAACGACTATGACAACGTCTTGTAAGTCTTATAATTTTCGTCCCATTATTCACGGGCGGAAGAAGAAAAAACAAGTTTCTTCTCGAACCGTATACTGTATACGACGCAGAAGAATGATCACATAATTTTATAACTGCTCCTCCGTACCCAGCCGGAGGAAACTCGTGTCTTATTCCTCCGGGGGAAACAGAAGAGTATGTTGCCTTACCGAGCGAGTCACCCCGAAAATTACAACCAATGAATTATTCATTTCCCGACACGAAAAAATATTATATTCCACATAATACGCCGTCCATCATTCCGTATCGCGTGTAGGTATACATAAATATTGTATTATAAACACTTGGCGGTGCGAGCGCGCTGTGTACGGGTCGACCCACGAGTGACTACCGTGCGCGACAAATAGTCCAACGACAACTGTGGTGACACCTCGGCTGGGCCGCCCGCCTTTCAACGGACGTGGACGTCCAACGGCGCGTCGTCACGCGCTTACTACGACACAAGAGTTGCACCACACAAAAAAAAAAACAGCTCACACACAAATCAGTTTGATGTGTCATCATACATTATGTACATTTATATATGTAATATTTTTTTCTATTTTACTCATCGTATGGAATAATATGTTAATGCGCGAGCACTCATACAACCGTGGTACAAACACGGTTATAGTTTTACTGTATACCCACTATACCACGATCGTCGTAGTTGACGACGACGGCGATCTATGTATTATAATAAATGATGTCGGTCCAAAAACAAATAAATATATATTTCGATAACATCTCTTCGTTCTCACAAGCATATTATATAATATGTCTTTGTTTGTTTTCACATTTAATCTACGTCCTCGTTACTTTTAGTAAATGAGACATCATCGTAGGGTAAAGTTTTCGTTAAATGTGTAGAAATGTATCATTAATTACAATTGAAAATATTGATAGTTTGGCACAGCAGTAAAATATTTTTACTTATAAAGCTGGTTGATGTAAGCACAGGGTATATAACAAAACCGAATATTTCTATGATAATTTTGAATATCAATAATTAGTGTAATTAAGACATTAATTTCTAGAAGTATTACCATAAAAAGATAATAATGAAATGAAATATTATTATTAGGGTTCTAAATTTAATGCATTAAAAACCCTAAAAATGTCAAATAAATCCATAATAACTATGCACTTATAAAAATGCAAAAAAATGCAATATATAATGCCAAAAATTTTAATATAAAATGCACAAAATAGTTTTTTATTTAATTTTCATATTTAAATTGATATTATAGGATATCTATTATACATTAGTACATTACATTTTACACGCATAAAAATGTTGATTGAATTTGAATTTCACGTGAAACATTTTTTTAAATTTTTAAAATTGTGTAGGTAAGACAAAAAAAAAGTTTTAAAAATGTTAATTGGTGGAATTTATTTAAAAATAGTAAAACACAGTTTGGTTTAACTGACCAACTTTTTACGTAATAACGTCCTATAAATCGATGAATGATGGCAGACGAAAAAGTACAATATGACTATATTTTTACTTTAAAATTGTTTTATCTTTAATTTCGGAGGGTATTTCAACACCCAAACCCCCCTATACCTACGCCCATGTTAGTAAGTATAATAAGTATATGTAAGCTAACATATATTCGATAAACTATAATAAGTTTTACCGACAATAGAAATTAAATGCCATGATCATGACAAGAAATTCAAAATGATAATATGGCAAATTTGTGATCGGCAGAATCCATTTTATGTTAGATTTAATATTAGTGTATTATAATTTATAATATTGAAAATGTTGATATTCCTCACACATACCACAGAGTTATGCAAAGTAAATACAAAGTATTTTAGTTATCTTAATGAGCAAATTCAATAACTACAAAGAAAGACTACCAAAGAATTGACAATACTATTCAAAGGCCGTTACAACATAACAAAATTATAATATTCATATAATGTTAATTCAATATTTTAATTTTAAAGTTAAAATAGTAGTATTGCTGTTTAGGTCCGTCACACCAGCACTCCAAGTTCTAAATTTTTGCACCAAAATTACACAAAATTATGTAACCATTTTGTAACGAAATTTAACCACAAAAACTTTTTTTGTAATTTACAAGGAAGTTCAGAAATCCAAATTTTAATTTCGGGTGCTGGGGTGACGTCACCCGATATCTTTCAAAATTATTGATTTGATTTGAAATTTTTACAAGATTATGTAATCATTTTGTAAGCAAATGTAATCCAAAATTTGAGATTCCTGACTTAACTCCGTTCCCTTTAAAACCGGATACTAATTAATTGACCGGTGCCAGCGAGACGTCATCCCAGCACCAGAGTTCCTTACAAAATAATTATTTTTACTTGATATTTTCACAACATTTTGGAACCGTTTTGTAATGATATTTAATCCAAAATTCGATATTCTTAACTTAAGTCTAATCCCGTGAATCCCGATTTAAATTTGGCGGTCTTCATTGTGACGTCACACGTGGACCTGGGTACTCTTCTAAACGATTGTTGTGTGAAAAATACCAAATTTGATATTGGGTACTCTTATTTGTCATTTATCACCAAAATATATGTGTTGGTTATTATTTACTAGGAATTGAAAATAAAATTGAATAACAGCAAGAGCCTCTTAAACTTAAAAGTATTTAATCATCACCATTTACCATTAAAAAAAAATCAATAACATTCATTAAATAAATTAATTGTCAATTATTTTGTAGTTGTAGTGTATTGAACCTACATAATATAGGAAAACCAAAATAAAAATAAATTTATCTCGGTATTTAAATATTAAATGTATGTTTTTATACATAATTATAAAAATTTGAGTACATAAATGTTTTCCTACATCTATTAATTTTTCTACTTTTATCCTTTAATGTTGGATTTATTTCTACAATACAATTATACACTAACTACTAGACTATAGTTACTACTTATTAGGTTACTTATTACAAATTACACTGTAGGTACCTATTTTCAACATAAAACCAAAAGTCAAAACTTAAAACAGTTTATACCTAGTTGATAAATTAAATTTTGTTTAGTTTATATTAACAGTCGTTTAGAAGAGTACCCAGGTCCATGTGTGACGTCACAATGATGACCGCCAAATTTAAATCGGGTTTCACGGGATTAGACTTAAGTTAAGAATCTCGAATTTTGGATTACATTTGCTTACAAAATGGTTACATAATCTTGTAAAAATTTAAATCAAATCAATCATTTTGAAAGATATCGGGTGACGCCACCCCAGCACCCGAAATTAAAATTTGGATTTCTGAACTTCCTTGTAAATTACAAAAAAAGTTTTTATGGTTACATTTCGTTACAAAATGGTTACATAATTTTGTGTAATTTTGGTGCAAAAATTTAAAACTTGAGGTGCTGGAGTGACGGGGTTAAGTAGAATAGGTTAAAATCAAGATTTTGTGGAACGTTATGTGACCATTAACAGCTTAACCAGAATCTTAAACAAATATCATTAAAATTTATGTGCACACATTTCATTTAACTGATGAATACACAAATAAATGGTAACTACCTATACCAATACAATATACATCAAATACGCTTGAAAAATAATTAATTGGTAGAATCAAAGGAATTACATTGGGTGTGACTAGTTTATTTTATCATTATTAAACGTCTTCGTTTCATAAGTAGTAGGTATGTGTTTTATGTTTGTTATCAAGATTGATTAAAAAAAAAAATTATTATTAATTATTATTTCCTTATTGATATTCCATACATATTTGCATAATGTAATAATGTCTGCAGACTGTGAACTTTTACAAATATTATCAGCACGTAAGTATTATATTAGTGTTTTACAAAATAATGATAAAAAAAAATACTTCGTTCAGATGACACTACAATATATATATGATGTCTTATGTATACAAAATAGCAAATTTGCGTTCAGTAGTATCCATTTTCTATTTTTAGATTTTTACTAAGGTAAATTTACCTATTATCAAATTTAAAAGATATTATCTGGACTATCCCATAGGCCTTTATTGATTTTTTTTATTGTTATAAAATTAATTACAGTAAAAATCGTGTAAAATGACGTTAAAGGGACTATACATTGCGTAGAAAATGTATACTGGCACAGATAGTTATATTATATTTTATCATGTCAGCGGCTCGGCTTCGATGATTTATCATTAACGCGTTTATTCCGAGTTATGACCTATGTGTGTTTTATCAATCATCGAAAGAAATGCGTCGGCAGCACCAAAACGGCGGTAATAACGACGCGCGTAATAAGCAGACGAGTTCACGCGCGTGCCAGTAGTAGAAAGAATAAAAAGTAAAATATGAAACGCATTACGTGATCTCTCTGCAATAATTGGCCGACCAAAACGCACGCGCCCGACCGAGCTCGCACACAAATGGTGTGTGCACGTATTTCCTCTTTATTTTTCGTCTGACTAGTAATTATAACTGCCGCGTACACGATGATGAAAAAAAATTAAACCTCGGGCGAATGGAAAAAACCGTGGGTATTTACGTATCAACTAAATGTCGGTAGCAGGTGCCTGTATAAAGAAGATAGCTAGGTGTGCATGGTCGTCGACCGAGCAGTGAAAAAAAATAACCAATCGTCCATCGAGATTCTATACGACGAAACGCAAAAAAAACTAACTTTTAGGCAGTATTGTAGCCTGAAATCTAATAATAATTAAAAGTAAATAATTTAAGTTTTAATTTATGCCAAATGTTGAGACTTTTGAAACAAGCGGAGTTGCCGACAACGGTTAAATGCTTTAAATCGCTGACGTGAGGGATACCACATCATCCCACCATAATATCTTAGAACACCGAGCGCGTTTTGAATTCCACGCAGCACACCACTGCACGGTCAACACCAAACCCGATGTCAAAAGGCTTAAGGCATTTCGCAAACGCACTACAAGCAAAAACTGTGACAAGGAATTATTTATGCTTACGCGACACGAGCCGATGAGACCAGCGAGAAGACGATTTAACGTCTGCACGACGGAAACTGGTCGGTATGGTATAACCTCTATATACAATGATATCGTCGATGACAGCCTGAGGGGTGCGGGACGCATTATCCAACTGGCCACGGAAAGGTGATACTGGTGTCGTGATTGGAGAAAAGCATTTATATATAAATATATACACAACTGGTCAAGTTTTGCATAATATTCGCAGTAAAAGTCGATACACGTTTACTCGGTTTGTCACAATCTGTCACACGGGCACGCATGCACGTACTACCTTCGACAGCTTTCGCGTATATTTACTACTACACGACTGTAAAAACCACTCGGCGTAAAAATAGAAAAAATCATAATATAAATACCAATGGTGGGCATTAACTTGTTAAAAAGTTAATTTTTTTAAACTTTTCAACTGAACTAATTAGTTATTTTTGTTTTAAATTTATTATAACATATTGTATATTGTTGTAACTTAGCTTTTTATAGTTAATTATCATTATTTTAAAATTAAGTCAATTTAAATTTTTTTTATGTATAGATGTAGCCTATACGTTTCTAGTAACAATGTAGTATGTACTATAATAATAATTTTAAATTTTATATGTTAACACAGTGCTAAACGTCTTGGTAAATATTTGTACAAATCAAAATACTAGTGCAATTTATGACTTGAAAAAAAAATTAAACTAGTTAATTTTTTTTTTTTTTTTTGTTAACTTTTAACAGTTACTGAAGGAAATTTAACTGAATTAACTTAACTAGCAACAGTTAATTATTTTCATTAATTTGTCCGCCTTTGATAAATACCCGAGGACGCCACATACGTACTACACAGCAGACGGAACGGCGACCGTAGAAGATGCAGAGACGCGTCGCAAATACAATTTGTAAATAATTGTATCACGGATGTAGACAAAATAATTATTAAAAAAACAAACAGCTATACACGATTGCTTGACCCGTAATCGTCACTGCGACTTGTAGACCGAGTTATGCACATCCTCGGTGACGGAGTGCAAACTGTTTTCATCGGAATTGGCAATTTTTCGATCACCCCTTGTGTCTATAGGTGAGCATCGCATTTTCCGTATCGTTTAAAATTCAGCTCGCCGCGATGTGCGCCCGTCATCTTATCCGATCGTCCAGCATATTTATTGTACAGGTATACGTGTTTACAAGTCGTGAAAATAAAATAACTGCACCTGCTTGTGCGAATAAAAATCAAACACGAACGCAATGACGCCCGACGACACGGCGACGCCGCAAAGACGTCCGCTGGAAAGCGTCAGAACCGGTGTGGACGGGGTGGCGGAGAAGGCGCCCGCAATCGCGTGTAATCAGACACCCTTCGCCGACGCCGACACCTTGTGCAATTAGTGTCGTTTAGCTCGCTCGTTTCGACAAACGAGACGTAATAATTTTACGCTGTCGTAGCCGCATAAGCCTTCGCCGCGGCCACCGCCGTCGGTGACGAGTAGACCATCTTTGATGACCGGGTAATTTTTTATCGCAATAATAATGGGTATTAATACCACCGCAATAATTATCACTTTGTGTAGCCAATTTTGATGACAACAACGCCGAACGAATAGAAAATATACTTGAAGATAAATAACGATAATAATAACGATTAATTTAACCAAAGGTAAAAATAGATATTTTAACTTCGGGTTCTATATCAAATAGGTATTATAAAATATAACCATTCTAAATTAAAAAATTTCTATTTTATATCATATATTATTTTAATTGCGTATTTTGTATTACCTCTGGCATAGTTTTTAAATTAATGGACATGTGAGACATATTCTCAACATTTTTATACAGAAATTGTATTGTGTGGTGTATTTGCTCAGTATATTCAGCAACCTATAATATACAAGAAATTGTTAACTTCAACAAAAATTACCCAAGGTAATCTTCTGCATACCTATAGATAGTCTGCACCCCATCAAGAGATAGTCCTAGTTCTATACAACTTCTATTATTTTCTATACAAGCCTTTAGTTGGTATAGTAGAGTAGGTACGTATATCGTATATAATACGTATAGTCTAGTATAGTGCGTATAGTACGTAAATTAGGTAAGAGAAAAGTAATAAAATCCAAATGTATAAGCTAATAGCAAAAAATAAAGAATTTGAATAAAAAATTTAATTAATTTTTAAAAATATTTGACAGTCAACTAATAACATAATCGCATAAATCATTTTATACCTACGTTAAAATGTATATATTATATTTTATTGTCTGGAAATTTCAAACACGATTGTACTCACATAAAAACATATTTTTAATTTATTGCCTTATTACCAGGATAGGGATTGTAAAGCATTTAAAATTGTACAAATATGCACTAAAAACATGCAAAAGAAGAAAATCTTACGGAAGAAATCGACTAAAAAGTCCCAAAAAAATGAGTAGATTAAAATATTACGCTGTATACTAATTGAGTCCCAATACCTGAAGGGAAAAAAATAATATACTAATTGATTCCCGGGTACAAACGTAAACCTGGCACTCAGTTCGTATGCAGCCAAAAATTAACCTAATACCTAATTCGAAATCATCTCAATAGTATACTATACCTATAATCTATATAATATTATCACGTAATTGTACGGCGTTGTATCAGCGTATTCGGCCTATTTACTTAATCTATAGATTTACAATTTACTTGATAATTCTATTGACATAAATCTAAAACCACGTTTTGGTAAAATATAATTTCATAAAATAAGACCGATTTTAATTCAAAAAACAGGTAAAAAATAAAAGTCTCAAAAAGTCCAAAAAAGCAAAAAAAATCACAAAATATGCAAAAAACAAAGCAAAAAGTTAAATAGGTATGAATTTTCTTTATCATTGAAACTCATTTTTAGCTTACTCTGCTATTTTTTAAGCACCTCATAAGAAATAATATGCAAATGCTATAAAATCCCCACTCTGCTTATTACTTATCCGAGAATAAGAATAAAATAATTTTTTGACAGGAGCCGTTTAGAAATAAGCATACAATAGTGAATAGACGGAAGTCGTTTGGGATCCGACGACCACTGTTTGTTCATGTCAGAACTCGTTAATTTTTTGACAATAACGATGTTGTAAATTTTTTAAATATTAGAGTTTTAAAAACCATACCAATAATATTATATTAAAATTAATAGTCAAATGTTTTATCTTTTTTTAAAAAAATGTTTAAACTGGTGCTAAAAAAATGATAAAACGATTAAATTAAATGCTTAATTATTAACTCGAAATGTTCATCATTATTAATAATACTGAAAATATGTTGAGATAAGTTGAATACTTAAAAGAAATAATCAATAATAATATTCAACATAATATAATTAATAATATTTTTTTTTTTTTTTGAAAGTTCAGATAAATATAGGTTTAATATGTAATAGATTTATAGAAAGAAACATAAATTTACTGATTCAAATAAGGGTAAGTTAATTTACCTTATAATAAAAATCCTTGTATGTATATATGTATCTAAATGCGAGTGCAGATATACACATAAGAGAGTAGTAATTCAGATTGAGTGCGCAATATATATAAATGATAAATCTCATATAAATAAAAAGAAGATTAATAATAAATATAATTAAAGAATTAATAATAGAAATATATATTGCGCAGCTACAGTCTTTTTGATTTACTACACATGTAATACCTAACCATGGCAGATACTATAAATTAAAAAATCTCAGTGAGAAAGATATCCAACTTATAAGATAGAGAATAATGTATGAAATCATTCATAACAAATTGTTGCCAACTAAAAAATCCTTTATTACAAACAATCATCAAAATTATAACAATATGTATTGTGTGTTCTAAACTATAAATGTGTATAATTAAATTTAAAATTGTATCTGAAAAGTAGATACAAGCCAGAGTGCCAGGTTTACTTTTTTACAAAAACATATAAAGTCGATTAAACAGCTGACTTTGTATGAGCTCATCAAAAAAGAAATACTGGCTGTAAATGAACATAAGGTAGAATTAGAGTCGTTTATCAGGAGTGTTATTAACTCGCAGTGAAGTAATCTACATTTTAGAAACCAATTATTTATGTCGAGTGAGGTTTTGTTATTCTTAAATAAATATATTTAAAAAATTAAAAAACTGTCCATAAAACATACTATATACGGATATTTTCTACGGAAAATCCTCGAAGCATACGATTATGTTTGATTGTGGTATATTTACAACTACATATGTCAGATATATTATATTAAAAAAAAACCTTTAAATTTCACCCTAAATAATATTCCACTCTTGAGACAATGTATTATAAATACATTATTAATGTTACAGTACATATAACTTATTCTAAAAATCAGTTCTATCTGTTACACCCTGTATATGAAATCATTGTAGAATAACAGAGTACGTAGTAATATTGTGGTTTAATCGGAGTAACCCGATAAATACAACACCACTTACAGAGAGTTCCAGCAACTACAGTAGCAACCACACACATGCTGTCAAATGTGGAAATCCTTTTTTTACAAACATTCATCAAAATTATAACAATATGTATTGCTTGTTCCAAACTATAATTGTGTGTAATTAAATTTAAAATTGTATCTAAAAAGTAGATACAAACCAGAGTTTAACTTTTACAAACATATACAAAGACGTTTAGACAGCTGACTTTGTATGAGCTTATCAAAAAAGAAATAGTGGCTGTACATGAAGATACAGAAGAAATAGAGTCGTATATCAGGAGTGTATTAACTCGCAGTGAAGTAATCTACATTTTAGAAATCAATTATTTATGTTGAATGAGGTTTTTACTGAGATTTGTTATTCTTAAACAAATTTATTTAAGAAAACAAAAAACTGCCCATTAGACATATTATTCACGGATTTTTTCTCCGGATTATCCCCAGAGCAGACAAATATTTCCGAAATACAACAGACAGAGTTAATTTAGTACGTAAGACAGAACCAAATGACTTAATAAACAGACATAGTGGTACCAGCAAAATACCAGATTTATTGAGAGTATTTATACCAAACTCATGGCTGAATGATATCATAAACACTGTAGTTTAATTGTAGTGGAAATTAACGAACGAAAAATCATTTATTATGATAGTTTGGATTACCTTGTAACTATTTATCCCAAACTGTAGGTATTGAAGATTATCTAGTAAAATATCTAAGCTCAATAGAAGTGTTAAACGTCGCAAGAAAAATTAAAAAATCCACTACAAGAAAGTAACTCTACTTCACCATTTAATGAAACGGATAGTTATGCTGTTATTCATTCAATTACTGAAAAATATATATTTTGAACAATGACCAAGAATAGAATATGCATAGAGTTTTTGACATTTATTTTATCCACCTATTTTTACTAAAATACACCAACATGACATCCATGGCTGTTATAATATTCATGACAAAAATCGCTATTACCAGTAAAGGAGCCGAAATAACATCCGAAAAAGATTTACTAACAACCACCCAAGGAATCTTATACAGGTACCCAGCACTCATTTCTACTGAGTATTACGTAAACTTAGTAAATCCGGTTAAATTCGTATTCCGAAAGAAGAAAACTAACAACGCTTGACCTTTGTTTGAACAAAAAAAATATATAATGTTTGAATTTATCAAACTGGAAAATATAGCTTGTAATGACAATGAAGCAGAATGGTATGACACCATCCTCAGAATCGTTGTTTGAAGTTGATGTGCAACGTTGTTACTTAGAACTAAAAAACAACTAATGAAAAGCAGTGTAGGTATAGATCCATCATATATGAAATCGTTTGTAGGATGACAGAGTACGTAGCAATATCGTGGTGTACTCGAAGTGTCCCGATAAATACCAACACCATTTACAGAGAGTTCCTGCAACTACAGCCGTAACCTCACATATGCTGTCAAATGTGGAGGTTTTGTCACGCAGGTAATGATTTCAAACGACAAGGGATGGTAAAATTAAATAAACATTTAGGGACTAGACTGTTTTTAATTTAACTATAATACTAATAAAATAGCAATAATAATAAAAGTTTATGGTTGATAATTATAATAATTATTTATAAATTGTTAGAAATAAACTTGTAGAGATTTAATTAAACAGGGGTATTTTTATTCTGTCATTTATTATATTATTATTCGTAATCATGTAAAGACCATATCAACTGGTAACATTCGTGAGTAAAGGTAAAATATTATCAAAAACAATGGAATTTTAATAAATCGATTATAATTTGTTTCAAATTTAAAACTAATGAACAAAGCATAGTTAGAAAGTTAAATACGAATAACTAACGATATTATCATTTCAATAATAGATATTGAAAGCATATTAACCTGAGAAATCATCTGAAATATTTTAACCTTGAAATTAATATTTATAACTTATTACAAAAACAAATTCAACAAATTTAAGAATACAAAATAATTTATAAATAATATATAATATATATATATATATATATATATTTATAACGATCACTAACCTTTCTCAAAACTCATACAATATGCCCGAGAATTTAAAATGTAGTTGCCGACGCACGATGTTTGATGGAAAACATTTCGGCCATATACGTCTACACACGGTTTTATTGATACAACCATCTTAAACGCACTCATTGTGTTTCGTTTGTTAGTCTCTACAATAAATTCAATAAAACCTTTTTTAATGAAGCTGCTACCATTGAGTGAGTACTTAAGGCATACTCAATTCATAATATAACAGTGATACATATTCGAGTAAGCAGAGTTTCGTTTTAATCGTATTCAAAAACGAACGACCGCCGACAAAGCAGTGTATCCCGTAATGTAGATAATACACCTACCATTGCTATGGAATGTGGAACATTTAATAGAACGTTCATGAATAACAGATACATGAGGTAAATGCGATATTAGTTTCTAGGATATCTAGTTGTCGTCACCGATATCACAGTATAGAAATGATCCCCGTAATTCTGGAAGTTTAAACAGGTAGCTACTATTTTTATTTTACAATGACTATATAACGGTAAAAATGAAATAAAAAATCTAAAATATAATTTACACTAATAATTTGTGTAGATATATTCTCAGGCTCCTACATCAAATTATGTACTAAGTATATTTACGGATCATATTATACAAAAATTAGAACAATATAATTTCTCATTAATTATTAAAAATCAATAATAATAAGAATTTTAAAAATTATGACAGGGCATATTATTATGAAGGTGGGAGAAAAATCTACTGGACTATGTAGAATTTTAAACATCGTGTATAAATATACTCCATTTCGCGAATAAAAAATATAAATTATTATTTATTTCACGGTAAAAAATTGTGTTCGCAGAAATTATTACGCAATAATCAGTATCCGGATATTATATGGTGGACATTCTGCTAATACAATGCAAATATACATGAATTAAGGTATTTAGGAAATAAATACGTTAACATACCGACCCGTTTGGTAAACGAATTTATTGCGATCTCGTTGCTTTTGTACAACATCATATTAACTTTAGTACAGTACGCTTACATATTGTATATAGGAACACTGCCGTACTCTCGACTGGTGGCGTAGTCGCGAAAGACTAATTATACATTTATACGAAACTATTTTTCTATCTTACATTTTTTTCTAAGGAACCTGTGAATTGGCAGAGACCAAAAATTTTATTGGAGAAACGTTGATAGTAAGACTATTAACAAAAAAATTACATTCATGAAAACCTACGTGAAACGCGTCCATAGCAATAATCGGACGATTAGTTTTCTTCACAATGTGTTTCTATAATCTATAAGAATCGCGCCCTTTCTTCATACACGCATACTAAAATTATTGTTATCGATGTCCACATCAAAACAGTAGAAGAACCTCCTATCTGTCCTCCGGAATGGACTGCCGCAACTGGACGGACGGACAGATAGACAAAAGATGTTTCCTACTGTAGGCTGTAGAAAAAGTTAATCTCGAACAAACTACGAAGCGTGCAACGGGTAACCGAATTATTAATGATTAATCGTAGGTATACTAATGTAAACGGTATATAAAGAGAAACGAAATCACATAAAATTTTTCGTTTTTACACTACGTTAACATCATAACACAATAATACGATATCGTCTCTCGCCACAGCAGCCGCGAATCCGGTTGGAATTTTTTTTTCATTCTTTGGAGACCCTACCGCGCTACGCCTAATAAATAATAATCGATTTATCGTAAACTTGTGACTGCCAGTACCATATGTGTGTGTATGTGTGTTTGTGTGTGTGTGCTGCGTTTATGCACAAGTGGTATAAAGGACGGGAAAAAAGTTGTCCTATTACCATCACTATATAGCACTATACTCTACAGTGGCATGAAAAGGTGTTAGAAAATTATAGCCTACAGTCTGTGCAAGTGTAATAATTACCGGTGCATATACTACTGTGCCGCTAGTGTGCGCGTGTGCGAGAAAAAAACTCATACGTTAATAAGAGACCCCGTCCAAGTCGATGTTTAAAGGGTAATGGGTAGCGGGGTACGGAGGAAGGGGCACTATACAGGTACGAATATGATGTAATAAAATATATTGTTATATTATTATTATGTGTACAGACGGCCGATTGCGTGAGTGCCGCCGCCGACCATTCGATAATCGATACGCCGATAAAGAATTAAAACGAAACAAAATAAATATCGATGTTAACCCGAACAACGGCGGAATGATTTATACCCAACAGTAGTAGTTGAGCGTACACGCAGACGGCGGCAAACTACTTTGTCATTAGCTGCTAATGAATTTACTTTATTGCGTCCGGGCCGCGCATGATACATACAAGTATGTATATATATATATAATATAAATATGTGTAACTATTTATTGCCCAATTATAAAGTCGAGGGAATCTTTTTTTTTCTTATTCCATTCCTATTCTCGACTCCTGAAAATATCATCTTCTCAGTAATAATAAAAGTAATAAAACGAGATTCGATATCGCCATGTTCGAGCGCAACTCATTTTATAATGAACAAGCCGGTAGCGGCGACCGATAAACTCAAACGTCATGTAGACGGGGGAAAGGGGAGAGCGTGTTGGATAGATTTTTAAAGGGAAAAATCCCACAGTACCACCTACACCACTTGCGTATTATACTGTGAAACATAATAGGTATAAATCGAGAGCGTTCTATTTAAAAAAGACCAAGTAAATTTTTGTATTACACGTAGTCCGTAGCATGCCGAAATTAACATAAAATATAAGAAGATTTTACCTGTTCTTTTATCAAATAAAAATTACATAGGTAAAACGTACTATATAATAAGTGCATAAATCAATAATATGTGAAGCTCCGTAAAATCCGACAAGACGGTTGAGCAGCTTAATATATTTGTTTACTACCTAGTTGTTCTGAAGGTATTTTACTATGCATACTTTATTTATAATAATACACGAATTAAATCTTATTGATATAATACACCCATATATCAAATCTCGAACCATCGTAATTAGCTGTAATGATATGCTCACTTTCACATATCATAATTATAAATTTCTTATTTTTTATTCAATAAAATAAATAACGGTTAAGTTGTGGAACGCATGTAAAAAACCCTAAAAACCCCAATAAATATACCAAGTCACTGATGAATGGAACTGTTCACATTGTTTAGTCACGTACAGGATACTGTACGGGATTATAATGGTACGGCGCAAGTGCGCAACACATGCAATCTTTTTCATGTGCCGCTGGAGACAGTGGATGGTCCAATTAGAATCTCTGTCACCAAGGACTAAGACAATTTTCTTTGGAAATGCCGATACCTTTGATGGGGCCGCCGATGTCTCTGACGGGCTTGACCAAACCGTCTCCTATCATCAGTGCATGAGCACCCTTCATATCGATAAGTGCATGAACACAATTCGACCGGCATAGTGCACGAGCACCAGGGAAGACACACACACCAGATCCTGCGAGTGACAACTGAGCCGTTTTCTTTTTTATTAAATTGAAATCAATAATCAGCGTTATTTTATTTAAATCTGAGTATTTAAAATAATACCTGTATGATAGATAGCTTCTTATTACGTCAACTGCACATTCAGACAGCTGCGAGTAAGGTACAAAGTGCATGCGCATCGATTATATAGTTATACAATTTCATATAGGACATAGGTATTATATTTTATTTATTAAATTTATTACAATTAATAAATAACATATATTTATAAACGGTATACTTGATCATTCTCGAATTACGACCTCGAGAGCCCTCCGACGACCAGGAGGAAGGACGAAGGTAATCGCGTAAATTTAAAATAATCTAAAATAACTCATATTAACTTATAATAAATACGACATTTATTCAAGGCATTTCTTAGGCTTTTGTGTTTGCCTAAGCATTTATTAATAACCAAATAATATCCAACCAATATTTTTTAATATTATTTTATTCTTTTTTCTTTATTTTATTTTATTTTTGAGTTATTACATAGCTTAAACTTACGGTCAACCAACGTGATTATTTTTAATATAGTATATATAGAAAGGTATAAGTTTTGGTCAAGTACAAAACGCACGTCTCGTGATGGATCACATGAAAAATTTAAGACTACCTAATTTTTTCGCTGATCATCTTTCGACAGTGCTTATTATTTTTTTCTTATTGAATAACTGCGGCCTCAAGGCCGGCCGTAGTGACTGTCGCTCGTGGCCACAAGTAAAACGACGCCCATCGCGCTCGCCTATTGGCTCGACCCACATACGCGTGACGGCGCCAGGCAACGCTTCCCCCCCACCGCCGCCCCTTTTTCCGATGTTTCGCACACTGAGAGAGGGATTGGTGACAGGCGACGGCCACTTCCATAATTGTCATTAATATTACACAACTGTAAAATCAATAAATATTGATAAAATTCAACCACGAAACTTTTCTATGTCTTAATACTGGAGGAATAATACAAATTCCGATTACAAATATTATATCGTCAATACTATAAGCCTACAATAATAGAAAATTTTAAATTTGATTAAATGTTATACAAATTAAAATTTTTTTGTAATTAATTATAATAAAAAATAAATTGGTGATACATTATGGAATAATTAATCAAAAGCAGAATATGGTAATTAATTCAGAGCCCCAATGGTGGGACGTATTAAAGAATTGCGTATAGATTTATACAAACGTATTTTTATTAAAAGTAGGGAGAATATACATTGGCAACATCTAGAGAGCCTATATAGCAACATCTATGAACAAATGTTGTAACTAAGTTGTACCTTCCTTCTCTCCCACACTCTGGATACAGAGTCAAGAATGATCAAACAAATAATTTTAATTTAAAAAATATATACAGCCGTTTAGATTAACCTATGATGTACCTACAACACTACCTATCTAATAAAAGTTAGTTTTACATTTTATTTTTAAAATTTAACAATATTTGTTTATTAACCAAAATTGTTTGACTTAAGCAACGGGGATATTTTTTTATTAATCGTGTATTTACTAACGAACCCACATTATAGATTACAATCCACTAATCAATAGATTATCAAACGGGCCAAATCTACTTCACTAAGTCGGCTCGATATATATTATGCCTATATAATATTATAGTATATCATTGTAGCATAACAAGACATTAAATCTGGACGAAGGTTAGATTATTATAATCAAATAATAACAATAATAATTATAATAAATGATGAAGTATCTTACAAGTTAGGTATAACTTATAAACTATGATCTAGCCGTATGAGGTTGGGGAAGTGTTAGTTTTCCCTCTGCGTACGCAGCCTGTTCCACAAATCGCAAAAGGCCACCTATTTCACGCGAAACTTGTACTGCAAGATGGACGAGATACATATAATACGATTACTATCATTTTTATTACTTAGTTATTATAATTCAAAATCCATCACCACAAAAGGAGTGAATATACCGTCTAAACAGTTTAATGCGCGTAGTATAGTAATTAATTGGTCAGTCTTGGCGGAGAACAGAGAGGGGAAGTATACCTGTTGGCTGCTAGAACCCGTCAGTTTCGTGCTCGGAGTGTGTAAATACCGCGCAACGATTAATTGCCCCGACTGTCGTCGCCAACGCCGGTTTTACATACATAATCATACTGTACGACAATCTAACTGAGCGAGATTTCCTCGGTTTTCTTCACAACACTGCACTTCATTATTGCAAGTTATTATAGACAGCATTGCCGATATTCACCTTGCAATACGCTCGATTTTATTTTTATACGTAAAGTAGAACACAAATCAATACACATTTATAATATGAATAATTTATTGAAAAATAATTATATAATAATAATCAATTTTATGTACAAGTATATATGATTTTAGTTTACAAAACTTAACGTATAAATATATCATGTATATATTTTGTATTATCTACAGCATATATATATATATAGTATAATTATAACACTAAATGACGCCATAACGCTAAAGGTAACAAAACGACAATAGAAAAAAAACCGAAATACCCGTTTTTTCATCGGGTACAATACACCCGAGGAAATTCATCGGTGCGCAAATGCATACTAGGTATCCAAAAAGTTTATGAAAATAAGACGAAGTCGAATAAACACATGTGCACGGACACAAGAATAATACTACGTGTGTACGTCATCGTGAAGCTGCACATGACAAATGGTGAAAAATAAAAAGGTGTTGAATCTCATAGTCTTGTACATATATGTGTGTGTGCTGAGAATATTATAATATAATAAAATAGGTATATTACCCTAAGCCAATATTTAAACGCGTCCGCGTATACGTCAGTTTTTATGTTTAGACTCGACGGGAGGTCGAATGAGTTGATTTTTTAATTCGTCCAGAACATATTGGCCGTCAATATAAATCATCGGCTGTAAAAACAAAATGATTACGCAGAGATATCACGAGTACCTACTACTTCCCGTGCAACGTTTGTAAAAACAATCTATAGTCAGTCAAGACGATCGCAAAATCGATCAAAAAACCTAATCATATAAACCCGTTTATCATTTTTTTTTCATAGCACGTAAAAACAATGATAAATCGAAAAGTAAGGATTTGTATTTTGCTTTAATCGCGATTATACGACGATATGCGTAGAGATAGTTAGAATATGGTTCCGGGACGTATATAAAGTGTAAAATATAATGTACAAGAAAGCCAAAGAAGGATCTGAAGGGAAAAATAGGTATATTGTACATTATATATAAATATATAGTCTTATAGAATAACCAGTTTCTCCAGTCGGATTTAATAACGTTAGATCGGTTTATTATTATTATCCGTCGAATAGGATAGACGTACACGTTTCGTTATTTAAAACAAATAGAATAATTATTTACTTGGGAGCACACACGCACACACAATGTCATTACAACGCGCATAACCGATTTACTGGCAAGAGTATGGGCGGGTTGTGGGGAGTGGCGGAGTTGTCGAAATCGACGGTCACCGCCACGTAATACGAGGGAACAGTATATCACAGTTGAAAATATATTTGAGAGAAAATCTAAGGAAAAACATTTGTACACGTATAAGATTGACGGTCGACGTAGACGCGATCAGCCGTGACGGAAGTAAGCGACGCGTACACATCACTGTACAAACATCGTAGGCATCATGTTCACCACATTTTCTCGGTGGAAAAAAAATGTCGACACAATTTTTCTCACAAAATCCCGCGAGAGACGTACAAAAAAAATTACGCACGCTGAATACGTATAGGTATGTGTAGATATATATATTATATGGCACCTTGACGACGACACCCTACCGAGGTCTAGCTAAACTCGGTGCACGCGAAGTTGTCTTCGAACATGTACGGGTCACCGTTAAAGTCGATTGGAGGCAGCGGGTGGTCGGCGAACGGCATGAACGCAGCGGCCACGTCCACCGGGAAGTCGGCGGATAGCAGCGGCGACGGGAAACCCACGACGTCGGTGGCCGACGTGGAGCACGACGACGGAGACAGCGAATAAGTGGCGGCCGCACCCGGCAAGTCCCGCAGGAACGCGGACGAATGATGGTGGTGATGGTGATCGGCGAGAAACCCGACGGTGGACGCGGCACTGGAAGAGCACTCGCTGCCGCCGCCGCCGCCGCAGAGTAAGTCGGACGCGTACTCGCTGAGGAGCGAGTCCACGTCGTCGGAAGTCGAAGGCGATAGACAGCAGCCAAGCGCGGCCAGGTGATCGGTGGTGGTCGGCAACGACAACGAGGGCGATGACATTGCTGCCGTCCCGACTACTCCTCCGCTGCCGCCGCCGCCGCAAATGGTGGTCGTAGCTGCGGCTATAGCTGCGGCCGCGGTGGTTGACGACGACGAAGATTGGGCGCCGGGCGCCGCGGTCAGAAGTCCGCTGAGCGCCGAGATGTACTTCATGGCCAGCCGGAGAGTGGTGATCTTGGTCAACTTTTCGTTGTGTGCGTCTACCGCCAAGTGTGGCACGGCCCGACGGAGCGCTTCGAAAGCTTCGTTGATCTCCCGCATCCGGCTCCTCTCACGCGCGTTCGCCGTCTTCCTTCGATACCTGCCAACAACTCGTGAATTATTACAATGATGATACACATATACCACCGCACTGTGGATCGGTGGACTTAAGTGTTAATTACAAGTGTGCAGCGTAATTAGGGATATGTGACTTTAATGGGTTATATAGGGCGGAGTTTGTGTGTACTCCGATTACTAGCTACCCACCGTGAAAATTCTCAAGTTAGAAAGTTAAGCAGTTACAAAGTACATGATTGTAGTAGTATGAGCTCATAAACAGCATTTGCAGTGTTATAAGTGTTATAAACATATTAAACGAATATAATAAAATTATAATGTATATTATTTCGTAAGCTTTCGTTTAAAAGGAACCAAGTACAATTTATGATTTCGGAATCTAGTTGCGTACTTTATATATTATCCTTAAATATTTTTTTTTTCAAATGGCTCAGTATCCTAATTTTGCATTAATTAATTAATAATGGTATATTCAAAAAAATAAGTAACTATAGTAATTTTATGAACACATAAAATAAACGTATTTTTCCGTCCTACAAAATTCCAAAAAAATATTTTTTCTTATGTCCCCTCGCTTATTTTACATCGTTTTTTTTTTTTATTTTTTATTTTTTTTTTTTATATAAATATTTATATAACGCATTTTTTTCTTTTAGATACATTGCGCAACTTATTATTACTTATTGTTTAACATAAAAAGTTCAATTAAGTTTATTTACATAATTGTATTGTAAGTATAGATATCTAATTTGTATTTTATTATATACAAAATATGTATTTACCATGGATGAATAAGTTTAATTTAAAAATACTGTAATATTATATACTATAATATTAAATCTGTACTCGTGTATTATAATAACTAATTTTAATTTTAATAATTTTATTTAACTGTTTTATTTTTTAGATTTTTAGTTTAATTTATATATTAATTATCGATTCGTTATTGAATATAGGGAAAATAACTTCTGAAATCTTATTGTTATTTTTAACGCTGCTGTTGGCAACGAAAATTATTTTTATTTGTATTATGCACTTTTAAAGAGAAATATTAACATAATTTATAATAGTCAAATTATATTAATAATTACAATCATCATAAATATAAAATACATGTTCTTATTTTCTAATGTTATTCACGATGACTAGTAATATAAAACGACCGTGTTAATGTAGTACATACCATCGGTGGTATAAAATTTTTCAGAGAAATCGAAAGTCAACATATTATTTTAAATAATAGTATACTAGTGACAAAGCATGTTCGAATATTTATTTTTGACAGGGCGTCGAAGTGGTGTTTTGTGTGTTTTGGGTTTTATATATCACTAGGAATTTCTTACCGCGTTAACATTTGATTGTAAAAAAAAAAAAACAAATTAAACATATATCGCTGCATCTTTAATAAGCGCCCACCCTGAATTTATTCAAACCAATATCCATAAATAACATTCCAAGGGCGTAACCCTAGCAAACCCAAAATCATAAGATCATATTATCTCATTGCGATAAATTAATACATTTATTATTATAAGACTCGAATTAAATAATTGTTAAAAATCAAATCTATTGAGAAAAAAAAATAATTTTTATTATTATTGTCATCAAAAAATAGGTATAATAAAAACGGAAGGAAACGTGCAATTATTATTGCGACGACTTAAACAAAGAACGCTGTAACTACACAATAACGACGTTAAATCGATTTACAAACGATAAAAATCTTACGGGAATCCTAATTTAAGCATTATTATGGGCACTAGTACCTTGAGTACTCCTACAGTTGTAAATGTACCTATACTCGATCTAATAATTCACCGCCCTCGGGCGCGGTGTGTCTTAATGTATTTGACGATTAGATTTTCGATATATTATAGGTCGAATTAAAAAAAAGTTATGTAAGGAATTATTAAACAATATATAATTATCTAGATACTTTATTAATTGAAATCTTTTTTTTTTCATAAAATCTATACTTATTTTTTTTTATTATTATTAATATAATTACACAAACTTTGTTCAATTTGATAACTATAACTAGTTTTGTATGAATAATTGATTAATTTTCTCAACAAAAGTCACTTATAACAGGATATCGCTCATGTACAAATCATAAAAATATTATTTAATATGCAAACATATTTCTATGCAAATATTTATTTTTACGACTCATTGAATATACACAACTATATCTATGGTGCTGCTAAAAATGCAAGCATAGGTAATAATCCTTATTATTTATATTTATTATTTTAACGGACTTTATAAAAAAAATTGAAACAAATATTTTTTTAAAATTGTAGTCACGTAAAAAACGATATCAAAAAATGAAAATAAAGAAGTAAGTCCTACCTATTTCTATAAAAAAAACTTTTTTAATATAAATATTTTAAGTTTAGCTTAGTGAAAAAATCTCTGATACGGGGACACATAGAACAAACTACATACGAATTATTAATTTTAAAAAAATGTGTATGATTGCTAAAACAAATTGGCATATTTTCTCAAAGCTAAAAGAAACCTTAACCATAAATCATGAAGAAATCTATTATCAAAATCCGGGCCAAAAACTACGTATACAATAAAACGCACACAAAGCATAAAAAAGATTTTTCACTGGCAAATATCTGTTTAAAATAATAATATAAAATGACTTACCTGCTCAGGGGCTTAGGTTTTTGCCGTCGTTTGGTGGATCGACCCCGAGTTGTAGGTTTCCAACTGTCTTCGTGATCCTCATCGGGTTCTTCGCGTTTCAGAGACGCCCTGGGTCGTAAAGAATATTTTTCTTGCGCTTTTTCCGGTAACGGCGGTGCACTGTTATTGTTCGCGTCAAACTCAGCCATTTTCACGGAAGTGCGTGAATTAAATAAAATCAGTTTTAACAATAGGTAATAAAAACCGTGTATGCTTTATGCGAAAAAAATCACTTATTCACTGCAAATGACAATCAAAATTCATCGCTGAACTTGAGAAAAATCGATCGTTTGATCGAAAAAGTTTAACACCACCAAAGAGTCACGGCAATGAGAACTCGCGCGTTGACGACGTACGATGTCCGACTGGCTGGTGAAGCACGGTGCCGGTCGTTCAAGTCTCTCGTGCGAGGCTCCGGAGACAAGACTGCCGTGCAACGGCGCGAACCGATCTCTACCGGCCGATCGAATGCTGCATGCAGAGGGCACGCGCTCGACAAGCCCCCTCCTCTCATAAACGGAATATACGCCGCCGTCGCACATATAGGCTATTATAATAATAATAACAACAATAATAATGCGCACTCGCTGCCCCCGCGACACCCAAAAAAAAAAAAAATAATAATAATAAAAAACCGGACCCATTATTTATGTTTCCCTTTTCTTATACCTATTCTTCGTCCGTTTCTTTCTCTTTGTCTATCTCTGTTCTTACCGACATTACACTTGCACAGCATTATCGGTATATTCTCTCTCTCATGCTTTTTCTTTCTATGATTATTATTCATATAATATATAGGTACACTAATATAGAAGGACAACTAACTGCAGGATATCGACAATTTTTGCCGCTCGACTATATTCGAAATATTATCGTTTCAATTTATCGGGGATCAAATATCTCTTTACAAGTGTCTGCATGTTATACGGAGATGATAGGTGAAAAAATCAATTTGATAATAATCACACCTAGATTGTGGATTTGAATCATTCACATGCTTTAATGTTATCAACTCGCAATACGAATAAATAAAAAAAATATATTTGGTAATATTTTCAAATAGTAGCAGTTGTAGAGTGAGGAAAAACATGGATAACTACATAGCTATTCATAGTGGACTATACCTAGGTATATTAAAAAAAAACCAATGAAAACTGTATTAGAATATTATGTTTTATAAAAATATAAAGTAATATTTTAAAAGAATTCGATTTAATTTATAACATATTTTGGATTTTACTTTTTTGAACAATTTATTTTTAATTGTTCTTCATTTAACATTAATAAATGTATAACTTCTAATTTTAATTTACTCGAGCGATATTTAAACAGATTTAATATTAAATATCAAAATTGTTCGAAAAAGTCGAAAGTTAAATATGTATTAAAGTATTAATGTGTGTATTTTTGTTAACCAACATAGATACTAATTTTATGGTATTATGAACCATAATATATGACACAAAAATCATTCCATTTAACTTTGGTATATTGTAAAAATATATTTAAGGTAATTTCGAATGTCGGTTTATGGAAAAAAAATAAGAAACGTAAAACATTAACTGCTATCTAGTGATCAAACGCCGTATCAACAGTTTTATGCCCAGAATAATATACAATGTTCAATGCGTTAAAATCTAGTCAACCGTAACTAATATTATATATTTTATATATCCGCATATTTATACCTAATCATAATTATTATATTACATTTGTAAAAATATTTGACAATACATATAATTCTCACATTTTCTGTGTTTAAAAATGTACATAATAGGTAATTGTTGACGTTTTTAGAAAATCATTAATTGAACACTTCCACATCCTCTGGAGTCCGGACAATGGGGAAATGAACAATAAACTAAAATATTATAGGTACCTATACTTCGTTACAACTATATAGTAAATTATAATCTCTTAAGGCAGTCATACATGCACTTAACTACTCTATAGTAATAGTTTATATACATTGAAAAGTAAACCCATTAAACATCATGATATTATACGGCATACGCTATATTGTACCGTTCTAATCAATGAATGGACAAAATCGAAAACATTGAAAGCAAATAAGACAGAAATAAAGGTCGTAGGTTAATCATTTATAAAAAAAAATATAAGCTATACGTAATGTAAGAGTCTGTTACTCCGTTTATATATGATTTATAAATAATTATTCACAAAAAAAAAAAAAAATAGTAAAATCTACATTCAGAAACGCCCGTTAATAAAAATATATGTATAATATATAATAACCGTGGGCAGAGTTATATGTTCTGTGGGTATGATTTTTTTTCTTGCTATTTTATTAAATCAATATTCTTCAACTATATAATATACACAATGCATAATAATGTAACCGATATAACTTTTGGCCTTGATGTCAAACAATTATTTATGGAAAAGTATAAAGTAAAACAGATTATGGCAACATAACTTAAGTTTGAAGATTAATAACTGCATGTTTTTATGCTCGCTTTTTAAACTTTACACCAAATATTTATTGTTGTGTTTAGAAAATAAAAATACATACTCCTACTACTTATATATTAGAATTCAATCACCTACTATAAAAATGTATTAACTATGGAAAATATCCAAGTAAATATACTTATGTTACATATTCGATAGTATACTATAGGTACATATTACACATTTTGCATGATTTCATGCACGGCAAACTATCACTCCTGCGTCCTGAGTCCCAACACATTTATATCGACCGTTCCACATATTTAAACTTTATTCCAATTATTATTTTGTTATCAAAATCATTCTCAATAATAAGTAATATCCGATTTCGCCGTCAGTCAATACCTACATCACCCGTAAAGTACGACGTGCATACATAATATTTTTATTAAATACTCGAAGACGTTCGTGATACGCGCGAACTCGCATATTGAGAGTAGGTCATTGTGGGCACGGCGGCGGCGCGTCGTCGTTGGTCGTAGGCCGCATTCGTTTCCGGACCGCGTAGTATTTATTATATTATGAATGAAACCTGCAGCGAGGTGTTGCAGCCGTTGCGTAATAATTTAATCGCCGGCGCGTTTTGTAGGTATAACATTACATGCAGCACGCGCCGAAAAGTGGCGACGACGACGAAACCACCTTCTCTACCTCATCACCAATCACCCCCACCGAACTTCCGGTAATGACGATTACCATTATATTATAATGTAATATTTAAATACCGTCGTCGTCGAAACATGTTTGTATAATACTATCATCATACACGTAGGTACACCGCAGGTAATAATAATTATCACGGTCGACGACTTCCGGTGAACGCGCGGTAAAGACGGCGAAGGCAGCGGCGGTGTTAAGACGCAAGACGCGTATAGAGTAGAAACCGAGCGAAAATGCAAAAACGTTGTGTAGGACGACAGAACAGCGCCCAAATAGTCTTATCCGCCCACCAGCAGCGGCACAGATCAGCCTTGGCGCCGCTGCCGTTTTCCCGTCAATGAAACGCGTCTCGGCGTGTTGTTGCACACGCATGACGGGTCTTTCATACATATAGTGGTTAACTCACTTTTTATTTTTAGCACAAATCTACACCTGACGCGACGGTTCGAAGAATTTTGAGTTAATCATCAATACTATACGATAATATAAAATTATATTTATGTATTCAACATCACACTAGTACAGGGGCGGCCAAACAGTCGATCGCGGACAATATCAAAGTCGATCAAGTTAAAATTTATTTTTAGGGACACCTTAGATCATATTAAATGAAAAAATACCTAAAGTTTTCTTTTAAAGTAACTTTTTCATTTAATTATTAAAAATTATTGATTACTACTATCAAAATAATAAAAACTTTATATCACAGGTAAATTTTTTCTCAATGCACTTTAAAATTTTTGTAATTTTCATATAAATATCGAGAGAGTAATATTGTCCAGTACTAAACACTTTTAAACTATGTTACGCATGTATAAGCCAGATACAACACATGCGGGTATCACGTCCTTTAATGACATTTTATAATTTAATTCTTGTTTATGGATTATATTGTGTAAGAAAAATAGTTTTTAGTTTGACTTAGTAGTAATTTTATGTAGAATAATAAAAATCATTAAATTTAAATAAAATTTTTATTTCTAATTTGAATTTATAACTTATTGTATTTTATTTATTTCAATTCAATATTTATGTTTTTTTTAAGTAATTTAAGCAATTTTTTTGATAAGTTAGAGTTGGAAGTATTATGTCAATATTTTTTTTTCGGGAGGTAGTAGAATACTTCACTCATCTCACCCAAGTACCCAACCCTGTTTAACATTTTAAATAAGATATTATAATTAAGAAGAGACGTGGGCCCTAATTTTAAATGTCTGACCGGACTATTTTTTTTAGATCCGCCACTGCTATCTTAATTGATACACTATTATTAAAAAAACATGCCAGCATTTAATTTTATGCACGTATTATTTGGGTTTATTGTGAATGTTCATTTTTATTTTATTAATAAAGTTTTCTTTGTATACATTTAACATTATACAGAAAAAAACCATTAACAAATGTAAATGTCTAATATTACATTATAGTATGAAAATTTACTGATATAATTACTTTTTCCATTGTTGATAAGAAGAAATTAAAAAAATGTTAAGAATACAATTTTTTATGAAGTAAGCACATAAAGAGAATAGAACTATAGAAGTTTATACAGATTTTTTGGCATTTTTATTTGTTATTTATCTTAATTCAATTAAATGTAGCTATCACAAATTAATGTATTATGATTTATAAATTACAAATTACAAAACCAACTAGAGCGGAATCGTTGAAGTACGTTTACTTTTTTTTATACGTCTATAATATATATGTATATATATTATATATATAATAAATATATGTTTATATCGATCAGCAGTCGTTGAGCAACAGCAATTTTACGTCATCCGGTCAACAGTTATCACCATCGTCGCCTTGTTCCATATAGTAATTTGAATAGGACACTATATTACAGGTACTAGCTAGTGTACCACCTACTCGTAACTCGTAAGTATTACTGAACTCAAGGCAACCAGGAATAGACATTTATTATGGGTACGTCATAAATCCCTCTTAAAATTTGATCATATAATATATTACAATACAATATTAAATATTACTTCATACAACATTCACTCATTCATAAATTCATGAATGAACTCTCTCTGATGCCCACTATAAAATATACACCCAGAAAAACGTTGTTTTGTTAGACTAATAAGACTATATTTTCTTTATTTATTGTTGTTTTGGTTTTCATAGATATATAAATTAATGCTAATAGTTGTATTAATAACAAAATACATTTAACTAAATTTATTGATATAATCTGTATTTTAAATTATCTAAAACGAATCTTTGCAAGCGATATAAAAAATGTACGAAATTGGACTCAAATTGAACAATTAATTTCATATTAAAAATTCGTGGGAAAGTTTAGATCTCAGAATTTATTTTTATAATCATAAAATGGATCTCATTTATGTTAAAAATAATTCATAGACAAAATAGGTAATTAGTATTTGGTTAAGGATTTTATGACTAATGAAAAATTAATACTGTTCAAAATATTTTACATTCAAAAACTAGTTAGTAAGATAAATCACAAAAAACAAACTAATTAACGTTTTAATTTCTTAATTAGTTTAATGATAAGATTTAATCTTCAACTAGGTACAACAAAATATTCCTTTAACATTAATTTACATATACTTTATATTATTTAAGATAATTTCCATACCTACCTATAAAAACGGCTTAAAATTTTATCAATCGGTGTTTAAAAAAATTAAAAATCATTTAAAATACCTAACAATGATATTATTATTAAATTCTATAAAATATAGAAAAAGGCTTCTGTATACAAGATCTTGAAATAAATCTAATAGGCAATCACTAAGAAAAAATTTAAATGCATAGTAAATAAAATATATATTCAAATGTTTAAGAATGGTAATAATAAAATAACTCCGATAAAATTAATTTAAATATTTTTTTACTGATAAATTATCATTTATCAGTGATAATAATTAATAGCAATATGGGGATAAAGCCAAAGTAGCTATATCATGGGTTACCGACCGATTTTCCATACAACTGTTGTACAAACTGACTAAAGAGTTGAAAATTAAAAAAATAATAACATTAATATGGATATTGCATATGATATTAAAATAATATTATTAAATAGGTATATACGTATTTCTAAAAGAAGATGATAAAAAAACAGAAAAAGTAAACCTAAGAAAAAATAATATGGCTTGTCACAGAGAAAAGATGACGTGTCAAAAGTGTGTGTGTACTTTTCTTTATCTTCTATGCGCGCGTCACGATGAGTCCTCGGTATTCGTTATTATAATATACTCATAATAATATTACATGAATAGAAAAATATTTCGACATTTAAATGGGAATGAAAATAAATAAATGTTATTGTAAAGCTACCACCGACGTCTATTGAAACTTGAGACCGCACTGCACGACGATTTGTTTTGACTCTTTGGTGCGAGCCACGCATCAACCGCCACCTTCCTACCGTAATTATTGTGAAAACACTAATGGAAAAGAAAAGCATCGGTCGCAACAAGGCGATGACTGACGAAGAAGAATGTCTATCGCGTTTATGTTTGTTTATCGCGCGTGCTCAGGTCTGGATACTCTTTCAAAACGCTAATTCTCATATTATTTGGACTACGAGTAGAAACCGACATAGGTAACACTACTTAGAGATTTTATAATAGTAATAATACAAATCTGTACAATTAATAACCCAGGAAAAAACATGGTACATTTATTAATTTACATTATATTACGATAGATACATAGGTATATATAATATATATAATATATATATATTTGTGAACATCGTTTAAAATTTTCTAAATATTTAAGCATTGTTAACAAGCTCTGTAATTTGTTTAATATAGATAAATACTATCATGAATTTGTGAATAAAATGTAATAATGGGTTAAATATTATAGAGAAAAATATAAAAAGAATCAGTTATTCTATAAAACTTAAACCTTAGGCAACACTGCAATTATTTTATCATTTCGTCGTAAAGATAAATTACATCCGACTTAAAAAAAAAGCATCCATTAAACGAAAAAGTTTAACAGTAGGTACTATTTAAAATATAGGAATAATTTAGTTAATACGATAAAAGATGCAAAAACTATAAATATTATAAATCTGAACTATAGAAAAGCCGGAAATGACTCGAAACTAAACTGAAAAATTAGGTATTAAAAACGCGACAAACCGTTATAAAGCAAATTCTTTTATTCAAAGTAATAATAACAAATTTGGTAAAAACAATGCACTCCGCAGATAAATCAAAAGAAATATCGAATTAGTTTAATGAGTACTTTACAAATGTATTACAAAACGTCATGTATAACCAAATAAAACTTACAAGACATTTTTTATCCTTGTTTGATAATTTTATCAAATATTATTATTATTACTATTATTATGATTTGTAATGTATTATTCTTAGATCATATACAATAGATAGAAGTACTGTCTAAATATTTGAAGCCAACATAACTAAGGTGAATTGTGACAAATGCATTTGCGCGCAATTAATATCTCGCTCACGGCGCGCAGCACACAGTTTACTCCACTGAGATAGATAAGATATTATTCTGGAGCGCGGACTCGGACCGTAAAAACGAGCCGTCGCGCCTGACGTTAACCCCACCATCGAAGGGCAAAACATTTCATTTTTACACGGCAAAATACAATGAAATTATAAATAATTATTTATTTTCATTCGTAATCGCTGAGATATTAGCTCAAATGTCTATAAGAGTAAATTATCTATCGCATACTACTATAAAGTAAAAAAATAATAATCCATCAGCTGCCAAAACATAACAAAATTAAAAATATAATGGTCAAACATAAACTAATACTAATTCTAATCTTGCACTTCTTGCAGTATAAAACAGTTTTATAAATTGTCTAATAATAATATGCAGAATTATTATGTTTAGGTCAAGCCGGCAGTATTTAATTAGATTTTGTTATTAAGATTCTTTTAATATAAAAAATATTAATATATATTTATTACAATAAATTTTTTTTCATTTAGATTAGTTCCTGCTTTTTTAAGTAATTCTATTTCTTTTAATCGCCGTTTAACAGTGCCACTTTTAATTTTAGAGCTCGTTGCTCGTACATTTTTTTACCTAATTGATTTTGTTTTTGTATAATTATATTAACTAGTTGACCCGACAGGCATTGTCTTAAATAATATATAATTTTATGCTAGATTAAAATTTTGATAAGTGATATTTGTTTATTTATTAACCAAGAGCAACCATTTATAAACAAAGTGTCCATTGACTCCATTGTAAATCTCAAAATCCCTGCTTGACATAGGACATGATATAAGACATAACATGTAAATTGCTTTTGTATAAATAATAAATAAACTGTTATAAAACATGTGTTATTTTTTCTTTTTATATTACAATAAATTTATCTATCGGTTTTCTATGTGATTTTAATTTATTGTTAAATTTTATCTATTTCCACATCATTATATTATCATATATAATCATGGTAATACAATAAGATAATGAATAATTACTACTTCATTTAATTTGTTAAAGAATTAAGAAAATAATTTAAATAAATTAAAAATTATGAACGAAAATATATCTCCGGTAAATGAAATAAATAAATATCTCCGTATCCCAAAAATATAAATTTTCATAACTATCTCACGATTCCTTCTTTAAACTTAAACCCCTCCCATAGGAAATTTATACCTACGCCCTTGATTCGTTGTGTAGCGCATACTCTACAACTAGCGGTTATAGACAGCTTAAAATATAATGGTATGGATAAATTTTTAAATAAATTTGCATATTAGTTTGTAAACTGCAGCATAACCAAACCTTTATATATTTAATAAAAAAAGAAAAACTTAAATTATCAATTCTAGACTGTTTGACTCGTTGACACTTAACATATGATATGATAGAGAGGATACAATATGTATCAATACAAATTATTATACAAATTATGGTTGCAAATGACCCCAAATTAAAAAAAAAATAGTTTGGATAATTTTAATTGGCAGCAAGTTGAAATTCTTACAAAATCTTTAGATAAAGATCGTACAGTAATAATACTGAAAATACTTAATTAAACTAATAAATATATATAAATTAATGGAAACTAAGTAAAACACTTACCAGTCTTGATATTTTGTTCCACCTCGTTAGAATGCAATCTCAACCTAAACAAAAACACAAGATTTAATAAATAACAAAACATAAGTATGTATATTTATGAAAACTAAGTTGACCGAAACATAGAAACATATTAATATATTATTATATGTAGCAATTACGCCAGTACAGACCTCAGCTGAAACGAGACGAGACTGATCATTGTGATGCTGGAATTAGATTAGGTTGGGTGGGGTAAGACAGATTCGAGCGCTATTTATATTCATAAGGTATAAGGTTTAGTGAACGCAGCGCCATCTACTGTATAAAATGGAATGAAACACTATTGCCGGGAGAACAAAAAGTAGTCGTTGCATCGATGGGAACGTTACCGGTAGTAGATTCCTGCAATGGCTTCCTAAAAACAGCGCGCGTATTTTGAATTAATAAAATGTATTGTATTTAACTCAGTTTGAGAACTCCTGTTTATCAGGGACAACAAAAAACGTTGCCATCATACCTATTTTCCATCGACCACTTTTCGTTCTCCCGAGTCCCGAGTTAGTCGAGACTATAGTCGGCGAACGAGGTCGAAGGTACCAAAAAACACTAACACCGAATAGAGTAACTTAACGTTTATACAGCATGATTCGTCGCGTGAAAATAAAAGAAACGTGAGAACTAACGCAACGTTCGATAGTACGACGGAAATAACAACAGCTACAGTGGCAGGATAAAAGTGGATAAAAACGTGAAGATTGATCGCCGATGACAAGGAACAACGACGGACCAATATGGCGGACACCCTTAATGTGGCCCGAGCCACACCCTAAAGCGATTTTGATTCGCGTTTACCACGTTTTCATCGCGCGTCAAAAACGCTAGACGAGAAAACGCTTTTATTATATGCAGTGCGTTTTCATACAGCGTTTTTGACGCGCAGTACTCCCGTAGTTTACGTGCATCACAACCGCTCTATCTAGTGGGGCTCGGGGACATTAAAGTTGTCCGCCATATTGGTCCGTCGTTGTCCCTTGTTATCGGCAACTATTAGGCACGCGGTTTTCATCCATGATCGACATTCAATTAGTCGTTACCTAACGAAAATGATTTTAAAAAATTAGTGCACATGCAAAAATCACATTTTTCTGCTATACGATGGCAGCCTTGCTTTGCGAATTGTTATGAACAAGTAATCCGTGTTAACACGGCGGTAAATTGACACTCGATTGATCATAGAAAACCGTGGATAGAACATGGGCGAATTTCGAAGTACAAACACGAAGATTGAATAAAAAAAAATTAAAACGCAAAAACACAAAATACAGAAAGTGAAACGAAGATGGACGCTAATGCGGATGTCACGTAGTAGGTAATAAATTACATTACCGTGGTCAATGCAAAAAATACCAATAGAATTAACATAATAAATAGGTACTCACGAAATCTTATTATGAGTTTAGCAGAAACGACAGCATCTACGGTGGTAGGATCAGAGTGGATAAAAACGTGATCCGTTTGTCGTTGTCATTTGTCATGGTCGACTATAAGGTACGCGGCGGTGTTCAACATGATCGACACTCAATTACTCGTCGCACGCGACAAACACTGAGGTACGGTAAACGCGATTTTCGAAACTCAAAACTATATGAGAATAAAAAAAATGAAAACTCACGAAACGGTGGAACGAGGTTAGAGAACAACAAAAAAAGATGAACGCCGAACAGCGGAACTTAAGTCTGCACACCGCGACTCGTTGCAAATAAATGAAAGAAAATCGAATACTCGATAAGTCGAGAACGTACACGGCGGCAGTGCGGCACGGCGAGCCGACGCTTGGAGAAAAAAGGCCACAGCGCAAAACACAGTATAGTCAACCAACTGGACAGACTATTGTGCTTAGAAACTAAACTGAAAATATAAGCAGTTGGGTATAGGGAAAAACTGGTTCGTCCAAGTCAAGACGATTTCTTCCAAGATCACGTCAATTAAGCGATACCATGCCTACCCCTTGAATGGGAGATTCGTGTAATCATAGGGGTTGCCTTAAAACTTGGAAAATCCGATCAACGTAAGGGTGTGATAACAGTATTTTTCAATATACTATATGTAAAAAAACTACCTCATATCTAACATAACATACCAAACGCGGGTTAATATTTAAAAAATGATATGATAATAATTTTGATTTAAAATTTAAAACATTATGTTAAGGTGACGAAATTATCCAGCACTCAGTTGATCATCTAAGGCCGAGGCTATGCACAGCGTTTTCCACCACATTTCGAACGCTGCGTATTCCGCGTCGTTTTCCGTCGAATTGAAAATCATTGGTTTATATCAGAGTAGCTAGACACGGTGGATGTAATACGCCGCGTTTTAGTCCATGGCGGGAAACGCCGGTCGGCGTGCGTTTTGGCGGACGAACGCCGGAATAAGAAAAACGCGTAGTATTACGTCCGCTGTGTATAACTACTCTGATGTGCACCAACGCATTTTCAATTCTACAGAAAACGCCGCGAAAAACGACGCGGAATACGCTGCGTTTTCCATTCAATTCAAAACTCTTTGTTTCTTATTGAAATAGCTATACACGACGGAAGCAATATGCCTCGTTTTAATCCGCGGCGGAAAACGCCGGTCGGCTTACGTTTTGGCGGACGAACGCCAAAATAAGAAAATCACTAGACGGATACGCCTTGTTTAGCTATAATCCGTCGGAAAACGCCGTGTATAGCCCCAGCCTAACATGAATGTACAACATAAGCAAACTTAGAAACGTAAATAATCTACGGAAACAAGTTCAATTGAAAAAATAAATATTACAATACTTACGAGGTTTTAGGCCGCAGTAGAAAATGATGACCACGGTGATAGTGACTGAATCGCTTCAATGTACCATGTTATGATGTATGTCTGTAGTGGCCATTGTAACCGGCGGTGATCCGCGACATGAGGATCGTAACTTAGATAAACGTAGAGTGCGACGGATAACAGGGACACGCGAGTTTTGAAACGCAAACGAACGGCGAAATTAAATAAATATTTAAAAAATTAACTTCAATTTGCGTATAAGTCACGAGGTTGGCAGACATAACGACGGCGTAATATTTATCGACGCCATATTATTATACACTCTTAATAACTGCGGTGATTCGATATTCGATACTATCTTAGAATTTGATGGATACGTTTCGAAACGCGAACACGTAGAAAACAATGAAAGTATGACAACAGTTTAATACTTACGAAAACTTCGCTATGTCGACAGAGCACCGAAAAATTAAAACGCAGAGAATTTACACAGCTCAGTGCATAGCAGAAAAATAAAAAGAAATAGTTACAGACGCGTTATTCCCTGCCCCGCGTCCATCCGTTTACAACAACGCTTATCATTGAAAACCGCGTCTCTAGGTAGTGCTGCCAACTGCCCAGATAAACGATACTCCTTGACAATTAAGTTAAAACGGCGCGCCGCGGTGTTGGTAACAGCAACATACCCCTAACCCTGTTTATGGAGCATTACCATTACACCCTGAATGAAAGATCCAAAATTTAACATTTTGGCGCGATATTAATGTCTAGTATTATCATGAAAATATTAAATTAATATTAAAATTTAACATTTAGATTTAATTTTTTTATTTTACAACAGTCGAGGTAACTATATAAAACAATCATATAGGGTTGTTTAAAATATTAAATATTATCGTAAACAATAATTAATACTATCTTTATAATTCTATCTTTTTTTTAGTAGTAGTAGTATGATTTATAATTTCAAAGTATAGAACCCTGAACCACACATAGGTATTGTTACATATCAATATTTTGAATAGGGTTATAAAACAAACTAAAAAACGAAGTACCTGTTATTTTTATTTTAACAAAATAAAGACGGGTTTCCATTACATACGTGTACGTGTACGTGTACGTGCATAAAAATACTTTTCTGTGATTGGTTGGAACGTATAAACTTTCTGGTATACCAAAAGCTCACCGTGTATACCAACCAATCATAGAAAATAATTTTCTATGCACGTGCACGTACACGTATGTAGTGGAAACCCGCCTTAACGCATTATATATACTTATGCGTATATATATTTACTTTAATAATTTATTTGAATGAGTTACATACCTACCTATGTTTTTCTACAATATTATTGTTATGTTCCTTAATTTTTAAGCAACATTTAAGTTTACTATAAAACATAATATAAAAGCTGATATGTGGTGTGATAGGTCATAGGTGTTTATAATAATAATAAGGTGCTTATAACTCAGTACAAGCGTTAACTTGACTGTTGCCATATAGTAAGTTAATTTATTGACATAAATTAGTAATGGCAATAGCAGGCTTAAAATAGATGGTTACAATGGTAACTTATTATTATACAATTATTATTGTTATTGCTTTAGAACAGGGGTCGGCAACCCGCGGCCCGCGTAGCAATTTTATGCGGCCCGTGATAATAATTTATAGTTAGTTTAAAAATATTATATAACACGTAATCTTTGCTGATAAAAA
>VUJU01002290.1:0-36421 GCA_009835225.1 Aphis craccivora
TAAATATCCCTCAAAACCGTTATTTAAATTTCTCGTTTCATTCAAGGGCTGAAAGTAATAATGGCAAGTACCTACGAATATTCATATATACACGTGTTAGTATTGCATTATATGATAAGCCATTACCGCTCGAACCGATAAATTTCTCAAACATTTTTTTCCAGTGATATAAGCATTTTGGTATCGCTTTAAAATTCCAATACATGATTATTATTGAAACAAACTCCATTTTTACCTGTCTATCATAATTTAGTAGCCGTAAATGCTATAATCGTATAGGTCTGCTATTTAGAGAATGGAAATTTTTCGTTATATAGACTACTTCCATTTTTCTCTAATTACATTAAAATTAACACGAGTTTAACGAGCATCAGTAAATTACATTATTATACTATAACAACATTACAACGGTGTCTGTACGTTCTTATCATTAAAAACAACACTAATTACGTTGGGAACTAATGCATTTGATGTTTACTTGTTTCAACGTGCATAAATTATTTAGATTAAATAAAAGGTGCCTACCAATGCACAATAAAATAATATTATAAGAAAAAAGTTTTTGACACTGTGAAAATCTCAACTTTTAAAGGAAGAAAAAAATAATAAGCTTGATAAAAATCTTAGAATTATTTTTTATTACAAATTTTTGTTTATTATCTTAAGTCGACATTAGTGAATTTCTTTTATTATTATTGTTTTTTTTTAAAAAAAATGTAAATGTTTTATATCCACAATGGACCTTAACGGTTTTAAAAACCGTAATCGCATCATCACTTCATTATATTATACGACTGAGTTTAAAAATAATACCATCGTACCGTAGGAGAGTAAAAAAACAACATATAATTGCAAGTAGAACCACACTGCAAATACCATACATAAAATGTACACTAATCGAGATAAATAATCGTTCACGTTCTAAATAACTAATCTCTATGGTGGAAAAAAATATTTCCACAGTTGCCTGCACACACCTAACTTAATCTTCATTGTCCTTTTATTTTATTAATATACTACACTAAACGGACGTCGTATGGGATGTGGTTATATTATTATAATTCTCGCACTCTGATTTTTGTAAAATATCATACTCACGAAACGTCGTCCCAGAGGCGGAAATGGTAATAATAAAGCTTTGCGTGGAGTGACTAGCTTGACCCTCATCCCCCTCCAGCCTCCACCAACAGTTCTTTTCTGGCTTAACGAGATATAATATTTTATTCTTTTGGAATTTTTTATGTCGTTGACCTCGAGATCCAAAATATCAACTACACAGCTCTCTTGAAACGTTTACGGATTTCCGCTACTCTAGTACATCGTCACATGCGTTATAATATTATATAATATTTATCATTTCTACATTCTATGCACTCAAATACGCAATACGTATTATTCGAATATTTGTATAGTTTTTACAGCGTTATTCTGTTAAAGGTTTCAACCGGTACCTACCTATATAATGAAACGCGAGTAAACGTATAATATAATAGACGTATGTTATGCGTGCGTTACGTGCGCGGTATCGGGTTACCACTTACCAACACGGACCTCGGAGGATAGTTCACAAAATGTCATCTTGTTAAAATACGAACTCGACACCACACATCACCAATAATGACATATATATATATATACACACAATAACATATACCAACTCGTATACGAGATTCCGTCCACGTAGAAATAAAAACGGAGCACCTGCAGCTTTCTACGATCGTATATATAAAACAAGAGCGACTGGACACTCAACGCAGTGTGTAACAATACCTTTTATCCGAGACTTTTCAGTTGTATAGTAGACGCGAATATAAATATATATACACACACCACGGTTGCTGCTTATCATTTCGACGTCATAAATAATTCAGACTCGTGTGGGGTCACGATGCGTCAGTAGTAAACCATTATACAATATATTATATACGTATACGTATGGTTGCGTGCGAGCGAGTATGTATGTATTTTATCGATGTAGGAGCAAAAAAAAAAAAACAACACTGACCTATGTGACCAAACAATTTGACCGTCGCCTTCGTTGCGTCCGCAAGGAGACGACGTGCGTTTAACAATCTAAAATTCAAACACAAACCGATCGTCTGGAAAAAGTTCAATAGTCGTTTAATTTTTACGACCACTATAATAGCAACGGGCACTGACTGTCCAACCCTCCACGTCATGCCGTTGCACGCGCAGAAACAAAGACGGCGATCGTTATAAAACATTCCGGAAACCGACTGTGACTTACCCGTGTTTATACGACACGACATTATCGAGAAATGATGGCGCTAAAATATATTTTCTGTCATTTGTGTAGACTTCATGGATGAAATAAGTCGTTTCAATGTCCATCAATTAATTGATAATGATTCTTCATTTTAAACTTTTCCGTTAATATATCCTCTCGTAAAACCCTTATTTCTTTTTCTCATTTGTCTCTTTAGTCCTCGAGGAAATCATGAATTTATTTTTGAAAAAAATTCAGACATAACGACAAATTCGTAAATTATAATATTCAAAACAATACTACCTATAATAGTACTATATTAACCATCAGATATTATCTATAATGCATACTTATGTATATAATATTATTATTTATATTTATATTATATTCGTTGTGATCTAAAAATCGTTTACTACCTACTCGTCTTTGATATCAAAATTCAATTTAAATATAATTTTATGTTCAGTGGCTGTTTGATCTACGCTGATTTAAAAACAAAATTGGGGGGTTGCTACGGTACCTCCGATAAACGCCCTCTTTAGAGGACCTAGAAGGTGGCGTATACGTTCATATGTATATGTATTATATAATATAATAATTATTATTAATATTATATTATAATATCAGCAGCAACGTCCCTGCGTGCACTGTGCTGTCAGTCAATCGCCACGATTGTTCTCCGCCCCGTCCCGTCTTGCGGCCGAGTACATATTATTATTATTTTGTATACATAAATCATTCGATTGTGTACAACGCGCGCGTTTCGTCGACCGTGAGTCGTGACACGATTTTCGAGCGACGCGTTTACACATGCCTGTCACAAGGACGATCTATAAGATAATAATATACGTCATCGCCACCACCACAGCCAACAACCCTTGGCCCGAACCATCGATATTTGGTTTTTCTTTCCACGCCGCCCGCGCACAACCGCCCTTAAATGTATATATCTAATATTATGTGTGTAAAGCGCTATACATAATATATATAAGCGGCGTTTCATTGAATTTCGTGCAGCACGATTGCGGCACGCCACGTGTTATTATGTCGGCGACTACAGGGGGGGGAGAGGGGGAGTGAAATCCTTTGATATACTTGTCCATATAATAATATTATAAAATAAATTATTGAATATCGGCATGTGTATGCAATAATGATACGGAAGCTAATGGCCTGGAAATCGAAATCTTAATTTCTAATGAAAAAAATAATAATATAAAATGGCATAATTGTGTAACTACATAATACTGCTGTTGTAGTTATACTGATATTTGTTGTAATAATATAATATATATATGTCTGTATGGTAAACAGATAATAATTGAGGACACGTGTCCCGAGTCCGTACATTGCATGCATTATATTATAGTATCATTATAATAATAATATATACTCGTACATATTTTATAAAATAATTGTATAACATAATTTACAAATATTATATATGTATACTATATAGGTATGTGTATATATATAACATCGTATCGCCATTATATCGTCTAAATGTTCTTTGTTTTGTATTTTATACTTGCATATTCCCCATGCAAGAGATCCATATTTAAAATGTATTGTACATTTTTACAAATCGTCGACAAGACTTGTTGTTAAATTTAAAATTTAGTCTTATATATGGTTTTTGATTATAAATATTATGGATAATAGTAGTGTTAATTTCGAGCCCATCATAAATACGAACTTTACTGAATTCACGCAGATCAGACCGCTATTTACCCCACATTTTAATAATTAAGAATTATACATTACATCACTAGCTATTATTATATAATATATCATAACTTGTTATTTTTAATTTTTAATTTTCATTGAAACAGATTATTCATAACAACAGAATAGATCTAATAGGTATTAAAAACAAATGAATAACTTTCACTACCTATCAGACTTAAGTCTTAATTATAAAAAGTTCAATCATCAATTCAGAAAAGATTTAATTTTTTTCATATAATACGTTTTGTTAGAATTTATCAGCTATACTCACAATAAAAAAAGTTAAACAATATTTCAAAGAAATTTGTCAATTTCAAACTTAGAATACTTTATGATTTATAGGTGGATAACAACTTTGTATACACTACGATGAACGGGATTGACATTTTTGTTCTTATAAGTTCCAATTTATTGTTTTTAAACTTAAATCATACTAAATATAAGTGAGTATGCATCTATAATAAATACATTATAATTATAATGGTATTACGATATCAGATATCAATGAAAAATTGTCTAATGTAAGTATTACTCATTTGAGAGGAAAACAATTAATTAATACTATTTATACTTTTTTTTTTTAATCTGGCTTCTTTCATTGAAATAAATAGAAAATTAGTTGGCTTAACAATTTGGGGGCGCGCAAATATATATTAATATGGATTGTATAGAGACTATAATATTTTTAATAAATAAATAAAATTATATATATATATATATATTATAAACATCAAAAGGAAAAAAAATCTATTAGACAATACTTAACTATATGATCTTAATACGTTCTCTATCCATTACATTTAAGATTTATTAGTTAGTCCCTAAAAAAAATATTCTAATATACTAATATTTATATATTTAATGTTTATTTTTGTCTACATTTAAGATAATAATAATAATGAATAATAAACTAATAATTAATAATCCAATTACATACCTATTTTCATTTGTTGATAAAGTAAGACGTTTTGTATTTGTATTTTTATAAATGATTTCTTAAGATTTAAAACACAACACCACATTATAAAAAGTTATATATAAGTATGAAATAAGTTATGAAATCTTTTTTCACGATTTAAAAGTAATACAGACTTCTATAATACTAGCGTTCTTGGTCTTAATTTGGAGGGTAGTCTATAATAGTAAAATACAATGTTACCATGACCCTTCGATGAATGTCAAGGAGCTTATACACAACTAATACAAATTACGATTACAATGAACTAATGTAAATACCTAATTAAAAACGCAGATGGCTGCACTGCTGAGTCGTGAACATGCACTTTATGTTGAAATGAGACAACGTTATCAGTCAAATTGTTGTGGAAAAGATAGGTCTACTACTCCACTATTATTTTGTGCAACATACTTTCAAGAAAAAAAGAATTCGACCTGTTTTTGCAGATTTTAAAAATAATTTTATTCCATATTTATGATAATTTATTACTAAACGATTTAGAAAAATTGCACAAGTGAAAATTTATTAACTACGATAAATGTTTGTTTATTATTTGTTATGGTTAGGTAAGTACCAATACTTGATGAAAACCATAATTCTACAATGAATCGTTAGTTTATTATATAATATTGAAAAATCCTTTGTTCGATTGAGTCACGTCTTAACAGAGTTTTTTTTAATATACGATTTTGTCACGTATCGTTTTCAATTTTTAAAGTATTACGTACTTCTATTAAATTCGGAAATTCTATAAGTGGTAATTTTATTGTTATATCTAATATATATATATATATATAAAACAATAAAAATAAATCAATTTCGCAAAATTATTTATCACTGACTTGTTTATTTGTATACAAAGAAAATATAAGATATAAATCGAATTAAATAATATACTTATTCGTGTTCATGGTGTATATATAAATATATAATATAATATTATGAATTTATATATTATATTGTATGTTAAATAAAATATACAAGCTATATTTTCATTGAGTTCTAGATTTAATTATGAGAGGGAAGAGTATTTTTAACAGTATCCAAAATTATACAAAGGTATTTAAAATTTCAAAGAACAATAATATAATATACATGTATACGTTATATTTGAATGCCGGTTGCATATTTCATCAATCATTTTTAAATAATTATTACCTAAATAACAGAATAATGTTAAATTTAAGTAATTCTCTAAATATATTAAATTATTATTGAAACTATAACTAATACCATTTAAATATTCATTAATAATAATAACATTCAAAAGTATAATAATAATATAAAAATTTACGACTGAAGATTAACTGAGATTAATAAATCATGTTATGGTTATTTACATAGACAATTATATGAAAAGATGTGACACGTGGCAGGTATATTATAATACTTTTTACAAATATTTAATAAAAGAACTAATGAAAAATTTAACATATTTTTAATCTAATATACTTACAATCAATTACTTTTTTTCTCTACCATAATACTCAATTCAATTTTATAAATATTTATACTAGTTAATATCATCATAATAACTATCTAACATTTAGTCCAATAAGTACAAGTAATGAACAAAATCCTAGTTCAAATAGATAATAAATAAAAATAAAATTGCTATTATTATTTTACTAAAATTTCCATATTATCTCTTATTTTAAAATGAATATTAATTTTTTTTCAAAAATAATTACTCTTTTTATAATTCCTTATCTTATACTTAAAACTTTTAACTTTTGAATTGTTAGTAAGCTATTCATTTGACTATAGACCTACAAATCATCTACCAAGACATTTATTTGAAATTTCAGTTCAGTTTGTAGTTTTGAAAATATTATTTACAAGGCCTTCTTTTATAAGACATCGCCAGAAACATTTCGTGAACTAAAACTTTATGTTTTTGATTAAGTACGGGTTTTATTCTACTTTTAACTTCTTCGTTTTATTCGGTTTTCATATAAAAAAAAAAACTTTTGAACACATACAAAATGTTGAATTGTAGTATACCAGACAACGATTTAAAATAATGACTCAAATAAAAGTAAGTGATCGAAAATAAAAATCCCACGTGAAAGTTCAAAGTTTAAGACGAGTTTCTATATACAATTTTGTTTGAATCGATATCCCCCAAAAATGTGTTATATCGAGACATAAAAATAAAATTAAGAACATTTATAGTTCACGAAATAATATAATACATACATATTACGAGAAAAATGTGTATTGAGAATCAATGTATTGAATCAGAATTTGACTGTATTTATGTTTAACAGATTTAATATTATACTTACTATATTTAGATACATGCATTATGTATATACGTAAAACTATTGCATTTCGTTTGAAATTTTGTTGACGTATTTACAGTTCTACAGATGTTGTCGTTATACTCTTTATATTTTGTATTTTTTAAGAAAATTTGAGAGTATGATTATTGCTTGGTGCATATTTTTGTGTTTTAAATGAGTTATAGCTCTTTATATAGCTATATAAAAAACACCAATACAGAGTAGATAAACATTTACCATTCTTGTATTAAATCAATATCCATTGCATTGTCATCATTTCTACGAATGCTGATAAGTGATAATCATGGTCCATATCTACACATACGTCATATAACTGACCAGCATATTTAACATAATATACAGTATATACTATATTATAGTAGGTATACATAATAATATTATGAATAATTTATTTTAGTCATTGATTTAATTGGATGCAGTTATACACTTATAATGCATCTTTATGTTGTACATAGTCATTTCAAATTCAACAGTGACGATAAGTAGATACCTATCTATTTCGAATAATTGATTTTAAATCGTAATTAAATCATTGTCGAATTCATACCATTATCAATCAATGTATTCACTTCCATATCAATACTACAATATATCAATTAAAGTATCTAACGAATACTATCTAAAGTTGTTCATATTTTTTTTTCAAATAAGATAAATAATTGATAACGAATAAATCAAGAAAATATATACATAAGTGATTAAAACATTAAGTATTTATTAGCTATATTTTATGAGCTTACACCTGAATTTCGTTGTTTACAAAATATACCACATGATAAGAGTTTACTACACGATCACGATTTAGATAAAACATTATTTATAGGCAAACGTATCATGTATTTTTTGAAAGTATTTACAGATGAAAAGTTTCAAGTCCGATTTAAAATAAGTTATGCAAAAAGTAACCTGAATATATATATTATGGTGGCCAATGAAGAACAAGACCGAATATGATTTTATTGTTCATAAAATGTTGGCAAATTAAGTCATATTATATATTGTTATTATTATGTCAGTACAAAAATAGAATAGAATGTTAAAAGTAGTTTTATCTTAATTTAAATAAATGTATTGACGCTAACGGAATAATATTCACATCGGTATCGAAAAAATAGAAAAAACATCAATCATACAGCTATTAAGGCTCAGAATAACTTAAACTCAATCTTGTTTTGTGTGTCTAATTTTTGTATTCGTTATAATAATCACGTTGAAAAAAATTGATAAATGTAAAATGAATATTATAATATACAATATATAGTATACATTAAACATAATGTATTATACTGTATTATATTATGTTATAACAAAATTAACTAAACATTAAATTTGATTTGAGCATTTTAATACATATCATATAGGTAAAAAGCATAAAAAAGATGAAATTATACATTTAAAAAAAAAAAAAAAACAGAACTATAGTAAGTATATTTTTCAATTTTGTTTTTAAAATAATAAAACTTAATTTTAACTTTATACTTTATAATGGTAGGTATATTGTTCATTTTTTTCTGTTTTACGCCTCAAATTTGTTTACGTTAACGGTATGAATTCAAATAAATCAATAATTATTGTAAACAAATCGAATAAATAAAATAACTGAAAAGGTTACCCGTCGTCCATCTATTGTAGTCTATTGCTTTCAGCTTTTCCAGTGAGACATTGTGCAAATAGTAAATACTCTGAATGAAAAAAAAATTCAATTTCATTGATTCTAAAAAGTATAATTGTATAAGCTCACTATGTGACACTTTAGTATTTTACGCCCTTATACAAATAAGTGCAGAATTTGTGTGTCTGTGAACATATAATTTTCACTACGACCGGACCAATATAATAATATGACACTTAGATTTTTCATATTTACATTAATCAAGTCCAACATTATACTGTGCCGTATACTATCTTAATGTTATACAAAATAGGCATATCTCATTGTCGTTAACGAAATTATATGTCCATCGGGCTGAATGACTTTTCACACGTTAATATTCATCTATTATAATAACAGTCTGAATCTACTTCGTATAATATTAAATAAGAACTGCTGTCGGTATAATAACAGGCCTGGGGGTCTTGCATTAACCAACATTATATATACTATGAAGAAAATAAAAAAAATACGAAAAATTATTCAAGGACCGTTTTTGTCCATTTCTTATATTAATAAACACTCAGTTAAACGGTTTTAAAAATGTCACAAACGATTAAATAGAGTGAAACTGCGTGCCATGTTTACAGAAATCGCGTGAACGCCCGATTGACCTCGCCCACGGACCATATGACACGTATACAGTTACCATAATATAGAAGCCACCACATTGCAAGCTTTATTTTACATTTTGACATCAATATATAAATATTAAGGTAATAACACTGTAACATAATGGTGATATAACTGTGCATACGGTTGTTTTTACTCGTATAATAGTTTTTTTATATATATTATTTAATAAATGATGGATCAAAACTCAACTGTTAAAGGTGAAGAACACATTTTGAAATACAAGTTCAACTGAATAATAATTATGTTTTACGATTATATGAAATAAAAATAATGTAACAATAATTTTGATAGTAATACTAAATGCCTTATCTTCATTATTTATGATTATATACTATAAAACAACGAATAATCTGTTGAAATTGTATCATATCGAAACCATAAACTAGTTTAAATTTTTAAATAAATTAATATTATTTACAATATTATGTTATTATAAATATGAATAGGCGTATAAAAATAGCCAACTGTATATAAAAATATCTATTTGTACTTAATAAATAATAATAATTTGTGAAATAATTATTATAACCTAACCAAATCTATTAAAACGTTTAATGTAACCTATAAAAGTTCTTGAAGTTAACTTAATAAAATCTATGTACCTATTTAAAAATAAATCCATGTCCTATGTGTACGACAGTGGAAAATAAATTGCATATTTTCGGTTGACAATAAAGGTTCACAATATAGATAAGTAGCAGTTCGGGTCAACCGCTAAAACAGCATTTGGTCAAAAATGGGACATCGACGTAATAAACGTTAGTTCATATTGGAGTAAAATTTAAAGTACGTATTATATTAATATAACGATAAACGTAATAATATTCACGAAACAAGTATAAATATATAGAATAATAATCGATATTGTACTGTATCAACGACGATAAATATAGTATGATGTTATACTGCAGCATGTCAATATCACTATCGTTTTGTCATAAAACGGAAACATATTTACCATAAATATAGTATCATTTGCATATTATTTTTATAAGACTGTGAAATATAGCAAAGTAAGGTAAAAATTTGTTTTGTGAAATAAAGAATCAAAATGTATAAGTTATGATTTTGTCGTCTTGATCCAAGTATCACTCGTCGAATTATTCACAAATTTTTTTTTTTCAACTTTCAAATTGTTATTTTTAAAAAGTCAAATTACCTAGTCAATATTTTTTTACATTTACTACCATTGTAAAAAAAAAAAAAAATAAAAACTAGCAGTTTGTCATATAGACAGAATTATAGCTAATTCAACGATTGTCGTTTTAAATAATAATACACGGTGCATTTGTGCGTAGGTTAGTATTATCGGTTTATTAAAATCTTAATGCTATTGGTTATAACAATAAATAGAATCGTCGTGAGATTTTTGTATACATTTATTTGTTCCATCGTTCAATGACATTTTCGCATTTTTTTATACTCGTAGGTACCCATTATACACACTAACTATGTGTTTCTTAAACATTTTGTGTAATCATATTACCGAGGCAGCTATGATTCTCTACATAAAAATGAAAAGATAACGCAGTGTGTGATGTCAACCAACCATCGTGATGAAGCATGTAGGTTATAAAACTATAGGTTTATTCCCCTGTTGTTATGTTTTAAATTTCTTGCCCATCAACTGTTCTATAGTATTTTTGGATGTTTTCCAAGAATAATAGTAATCATTCTTTCCTCAAAAGCACAGATAAGACATACAGGACACCACTTAAGTATATTATACAGAGTGATTGCTTGCTCGATCCCTTTAATCTCATAATGAATTTATTAAAAGTTTGTTTGTTTGAATTTTTAAACACACATAAAAACCATATATATTTCAAATTGTTAAGATTTTTTGTTCTACCTCAAGAAGTATCTGGTGAAAATACAAACTATTTTGTTTTTAAGACGAGAACCCCTTTCCTTTTTTTCTGCAAAATATCTTGTGGATAGTGTTTTTGAAACTTTTAACACACAAAAATCAAAGTTTTTACTAATAACAAAGTTTATTATCATTTCACAAAATAATAAGGTGACTACTATATTTTTACGGGTGGCTGCAAGAAGATTTTAAGTCTAGACTCTAGGTGATTATGTTATTTATATCTTTATGTATAATCCCATTTTAAGCTTATATATATATACATATATATTGTAATATATAGGCTTAAACTAAGTTCTTATGTAAAGTTTTAATCGAATTATAAGGTAACTACTGGTAAACGATATTATAATATAATGATGATTATAGCCTTGCACCTGCTGTTTCTATGCAGTAAAAAAAAAAAAAAAATTATAAAATACCTTTCGTTATTGTAAATTTTGTTTTTCTTGTAACATAATATGCAAATTCATATTACAATATAATTATATAACACGTACAAAATTAAGAGATAAATAAGTTACGTTTTGTTTTGTTTTTTATTTAATTAGTTTATTAATATTTATAAAATGTGTAGCATATTACATTATTTTTAATATTTTAAAATTTAAATTAGAACTCAAGCACCAGTTACAGCTATAATTTATACATATTATATTAGTTATATAACTCTAAAACATAAAACTGTATTACTATAAAGGTATTTATTACAATACTGATTTTCGTATAATGCTTTTGAGGAGTCTATGCCAGCATATTGGCATACTGTCTTTGCCTTACAAATGTAGGTACTACAAAGAAAATTTTCATTCAGTAGAACCAATTTATTTTGTAGATCTAACTATAACAATTATTAATATTATCAAAATTAAAAATATATATAAGAATAATATTATCTGTGTTGGTTTTGTAGGATATTTTAGTTTGTAAGCGAGTTGTGATATATTTTTATTTTAACGATTTTCTAACAGACCACGAGTATACATTTAAATTTCATCATAGGTCAAAATGCCCATAGTATATTAAAAGTAACAATACAAAATTTATTCCACTGTACGTAAATTTGCTATGTTGTACGTTTGTAAAATGGAGAATACACACGTGGGTGTAGTGTCCTATCAAGAAATTTGAGTAATGTCATTTCTCACCATTCAAAGCAAAAACGCCAAATTTAATTAATTACTAAAACGTGTAGATTTATCATATTATACATGTCTTAAAAAATTATAACACTACACGAATTTAATAAAGAGTCAATCCCCTTTAATGCATCTAATGTATATTTTATGATGGTTTTTTATTGGATTCTCATACCTCATCTAACAATTTTTTATACAAATTTGTAGACATTGAACAAAAAAAAAAATAATGACGTCTCGATAAACGATGATCTCGCTAAATTTTAACCTCCGATGACGATGTTGTTACTACCTGCTAATCGCGATTTTCAACAAAGCTTACGGTAAATATCGTGGTGTATTATCAACGGGTGGCGACACCCCTTGACGCGCTTTTGATGACACAATACGCGTTATATTGTTGCTATTAAAATTATGATGATGATGATGATGACGATAATAATAATAATAATATTGTAATAAATAATAATAAAATATTATGCGTACGATGGCTCGACGTGGTAAAGTGGTATCTCGTTCGTCCGACCTCCGACCCCGTCTACAAACACCGTCGAACCCCCCTCCCCATCTCCCCCGACTCCGCCATACCGTCCGTAAAGCAATATTTCTCTATATTAATCTATGGTACCGTCATCAGTATCGAATCGAACGCGCGCGCGACAATATTAATATAATATAATATAAAATTTCGTGACAGCAGTAGAGTGTTTATTTTATATTTAATATAATATTAAAATTTATTTTATAAAATCGATTCACGCACCACGCTGTCTGTCAAACTGTCGAATTTTAACCGACGACCTCTTTATATAATATTATAATAATATAGTATTGCGCAGTATTGCAATAATATTTAAATTATTTTTAAATTTTTAAAGCATTTTTTTAAAGCGTATACGCGTAACAATGTTTATAATATATAGTATATTAAGGGGTGATTTTTTTTTACTCCCTTCCATGATGACAAAACTCCGTCCCAACAACGGGGTAAAATACCAATTAAAAATCGAGTACTCAATTCACCGTTACTGACCCCAACGAGACCTAAAAAAAAAAAAATAATAAAAATCACGATATTAAACACCCAAATATGTGTGTGTATGTTTGTGTGAAAATCTCTCCTAATTTTAATACGTTAGCTACCGGTTTTATTAACGTCACGTACCTATCGCTTTTTCATCCGAGTCATATATATATATATATATATTACGCATATGAAATGCGCGTATATTATATGATTAAAATATTATTGCACTCGTGTATCATATATGATGTAAAATAACATTCACATGCATTTTGTTTATTTATATAAAAAGTCAAAAATGGTTATGTGACTTTACCGAGTGACGTTAATATTTAAAAATGTTATAGTCATATTTAATTTAGATAATACGATATTAATCACGGTGGCTACATTCAAACGTAGTTTTAATTAGTTTTTTTTTTTCAAAAGTAGTTAATATAATTTCTATGATATAAATATTATCAACTTTTATGGTTTATATTAAAATTATTAACGAAAACATAAACATGTTTGCATTTTGGATCATATTACGAGTATATTAATTACTAATTTATCATGTTTAATAATTATTTAGAACAAAATGAAAAATAAATATACGTTAGGCAAACCCTTACCATCACCGATATAGATTCTAATATCATTCTACACTATGAAAAAAGTTTTTTTTTTTTTAAATGTAACCGAAAAATTCAACGCCAATAATCACAAATACACAATACGGTATTGCAAAGATTAGTAAAATTATAGATTGTTTCAAATGTTTTCTTTGTGCACTGCAAGTGTATAGTAGGTGAAATGAATTGAAAACATAACAGTCTGTCGTGGCCTTGGTTGTTTCTCGCTCTGTCCACGAAAAATACCATCTCAAAGAATCAGGTAAAAAACTAAAAATTATCCACTCGAAAAAAAGAATTCTGGCTCCATGCCTACGTGCGTATATGGCGTATATGTATGCCGTTAGTTCAGTCGGTCGGTCGGCCGATCGATCGGCGACATCGACGACAACCCGAGGGTGTACACACCACGGATAGCAGGATATATATACAATTCGAACACATTTTATAAATAACGAAACGAAATTACGACATTCCAGCAGTTTAATACGTCCGGAGGTTTTATCGCCAAAGTAATAATAATACAGACGCTACCGCCACACGCTGTTATCGGATGGTCGACCCAGCCGCCGGTGTACTCCAGTAATGGCACCTACTATACTACGCACACTCACACACCCACACAGATATATATATATATATATATAATATATACAGGGTAATTCGAAAAGCGTGCTTACATTTATTTTTTCATTTAATAATAAATGTATACACATTGTGATTCTTAAAATGTTTAAAAGTTTAAAACTCGATGATCAAATTCTTAAATTGTTGAGATTATTTTATACCGCTCTATACTTTTGTTTTTTAAACAAAATCACACATTTTTACTGTGAATTATTATTGGTGAACATTATTTTTGAACAATTCGTTTCTTTTTTTTCTTTTTTGTTATTAACATGTTTATATAAAGGACAATAGTCATTGCAAATGGGTCTTATACATATATTAATATTAAATACATGCTATACCGGATCTAGTATTCATTATACTTGGATAATTTTTTTATAAATTATACATATTAATAGATTAAAATAAATTATTAGGATTTTAAAATTACCATAGTCCTCATATCTTACAAATCCATTATTATGAATTAATTTTTTTTCAGTAATATATAGGGCCTATAGATGTGCGTATTAACTATGCAGAGTTGAAAAAATATGTTCATATCTATACAGAACACTGCATAAGTAGTAACGAAAATCTTAATCAATTGAAAACAAAATGGGCTTTAATTGTGTTTATAAAATCTAAAAATTGGAATATTTGAATAAATTCACGAACTAAAGAAAAAATGGGAATTGTCGTGTTAGTAAATCATATCATCCTGTATAATGCGTATTCACTTTATATTGTATACCAGTTGTCAGAGACAGAAGTTCGAACCACGTTTTAGAGGTCTACGATTAATCTGCACAAGTTGTATAGCAGATAGTGCGACAGAGGTAACCCAAGACAATTTTTTTTAATGGATCAACTAACAAATTCTTAGCAGATTGTTGTGTTTAACAGTTGCAGAAGGAAGTGTGTACATAGTATTACGATAACAATCTAACCATTTTGTCAAGCTCCTTAAACTACAGATATATTATATAAGTTATAGTGCCGAAAATCGTCAAAAGCAACTTCGCACCGCGTTTTCGGTGCTCAGTGTTATGACATATTATTATATCAGATCCTTAACGCTCTATTTACGTGCGGACACACGTTAGTATTTGGTCGTTTTGTTCAGTCGATTAAATAATAATATATTATAATACAATATATATATATATACCGGTACATATTAGATATCCACCCACACACTACTTATTATATAATACGTCATATAATTCTATTTGGCGTTCAGAATTCGCTGACAATACGGTTTCCGGAACATCGATGATCGAATTCGCGAAGCGTATCGTTGTGCGAGAGATACGCGTTTCCAATACGTTCGTTGTGCACTAGCTACTATATAATCCTACGATGAACACCCCAATGCTTAAAGTATGTTTGTGAAAATGTATCTATGCCGACCACGTTCTAAACTCACAAGGTATAACAGTTAACCGATCGTATTTAAGTTCATGTATATTTTCCATTTCATAATAATAATATATGAGAAATATTAAACAAAAATCAGTCCCGTTTTGTTATCGAACAGTTGCATGTTTTTCGTCGTTGCCATCTTCGTCGTCATCGTCGTTATTGCTTCTTTTATTTTTGCAGCCTGTGTAACATTTGGTCTCATAGAAATGTACAGCCGATTAGGATTGTTGGCAAAATATTGTTTATCGTTGTTATCAAATTTCAAAACAAAAAAAAAAGCTATATAAAGTTTAAAACCTATCGGAATATCTCAGAACGACTATGATTATATCTCTTATAACCTCGTTGGTATTTTGTGTTTGTTATTTTCTACTGCGCATTTAATTTGGACGTTATCATTTCACAGGTGAAAGTTCAAAGACAACCAACAAAATGTGTAATGACCGTACCAGTGTAACCAAACAACCATCTATTATACAGCACATTCAGTACAACATGCCTAAAGTGCAATATAATAGCCCAGTTCTACAAGATAAACAACAAAATTCCACGGATCTTCTCCCAAAATTAAATACTTTACATACAGCAAAAGTATTCAGAAGGCCGGCAAATTATCCATCGCTTCAATTACCTTTGAGTTGTATCGTTCCTTCTAACACCAGTTTTCCATCCCTCAATCATTATACCACAATATACTCCTCCTTTTAAATAACTACCTATAATACTATCACTCTTTTTTTTTTCATTCTGTTAAAATAAACTTACCTATTGATTATTTTAACAGCTATCCTACAATTTTGTATCTACATATACTATCATATACGTCTTAAACCACAATTTATCTGTATAAGTTAACCATAGTGGCAAGAATTAGTATCCATATTTTTACAAACTTAAATAATTTATAGTTTTCAATAGTTATATTGTTGATTTTTGATTATGAAAAACACAAGTTTTAAAACCAAGTAGACTAAAATTCATTACTAATGTAAAAATGATATCTTTTAGCAAAAAAATAATGATTAAAGCATGTTATTGTTTTGACATTTTACCCATTTACAACTAGCTAACTCATATAAGTATTATTGTATAATTTATTTCAATTGTTCATTGATCTTTTCATTTTCCCTCATCTCGTATACATTTATTTTGATAAATAGATTGTATTGTTAACAAACAATGCCATATTATTATCTCTGTAATTATTAATTTTACTTGAAAAGTATAATTTTACTAATACAAATATCGATCGAACAAAAGATCCTTCGTCTAATCAAAATTCCACCTTTCCAACAAACGAAAACCACTATCCTGTGAGAGAAATCTTTAAAACGATTTCAGAAATGGTCCATTATCGTTTACTTGTCAGTGGTTAAAGAATTGATGCCGTTTAAATGTATGCGCTCTTATATGTGAGCGATTGTGTCTGTGTGAACACTATCGCGTAATGGCTTTTTTAGCCATTATATTCAAAAACGAATTTGAAGGTAGTTTTAGCAAAATTAAATTACATACTATATGAAATGTCCACAAGACTCCACACGTTATACGCATGACTTGCATCATAAAGTATTGTTATACGGCATAGGAACATTTCTTCTTTTTGACGCACTCGTTGATATTTCATCTCGACGTCGCGCGTGCGGTAAACGTGAATAATAAATGTGTTTTATTTAAAAATATATATATAAAATAACCGAAAATAAACGAAAAACTTAAATTATATATATATATACGTGTGTTTGTGTGTTTGTGTGTGTGTGTATGAAATTTTCGTTGGACATTTTAATGTAAAAGGGAGCAAAGTAAACGGTTTTTCACTTCCAAATAGGGGTAATTTATGGTTATTTTTATTACTGGTGGCTGCTGTTAGTAGAAATTATTACGGTGAAAATAACGTTTTTCGCGAGAATTTGCTTATACAAACATATAGATACACATCTCCGTTAAAACTTCGTTGACCGTTTCGGTACTTTTCGTCACACGCATAATACGTATATACTATATGTGACCGTCGAGCAGCGATTTTTTGCGCTCTTCCCGAAATCCAACCGTCATTATATACGAACGCACACACGTTTTATCTGTGCATCAAACAATAAATAGATCAATGTCGACTTTGACGAGAAAAAAAATTAAGAGGGATACACAACAATCGATATAATATTATTATATGAAAATACCGATCAATCACATCATCCACACATAACCCGACTTATGTATATTCATATTTATACATTTACTCGTATTACCTATACCGTATTATTATTATAGTTTGATGTATACGAAGGTACGTACGATTTTGACAAGGGTGTATGTTGTAGTATCAATGTTTTGATTATGTTTCACTTTAGTGCGATGATAATATTATACGATAATAAATAAACAAACCCTGCAGAACGGAAACATCACAAAACTATATTATAGTATAGCCCGAGCATGAATACGTACATAGTGTGTCGACATAATAAGAACAAATGGACTTCCATAAATCATAATGATACAGTCACGTCGATACATTTCTTTGTTTTATAAACGTAATACGAACGCATAAGACAGCTATCTCACGGCGGACCTCGACACGCGAACATATAACGAGTCCCTCAGCAGAAAGCCGTCTTGTGTGACGTAATTATGTTCCCGATGACGTACGGTAAATATTCATATTTATTTTTTCACTATATATTAACTAAAACATCACTCGTTTACTCGTAACTACGTTATATTATTGTTATATTTTGAATTTCCGACACACACGTCATCACATACACACGCACGTGCTTATATTGCACTTTTTGTGTTGTTTCTTTTTCACGTATATCAGCTTACGAGTCGTGACCGCCTGCAACGGTCTACTTTACGGAAAACCTTAATTATGTAAATACAGACCCTTAGGTTTTATATTCTGTTCGAGCGTTGGTGGCAAAGAATAAAAAAAAAAATACAGCTAACGAATCCTAAAAAAGAGGCTTAGCGGAGTCGTTGTTTCTGGCGCGCCATTTACCTTAACCGCGAGTGAAACGTAAGCTGCTCGTCCAATTCAAAGGACAATTGTGTCCCCAGAGAATTATCTCCTATACTGCACCGAATAATCTGCAACGTATATATAGTTCGACAGTACAGACGCCACCGAAATATGAGTCGTATACAATAAAAATGCGTCCGTCGTCCTCCACGTGATTGCCAACTCGGCACTGCTCTTCCTACTATACGATTTCGCTCTACTGCGTTTCGGGTAGCGTCGTCCGACGGATCGGGTGAAATTAAATTCCTATTTATCACTGCGATTGCCATACATAGTTTCGATGTCCACGCATTTATTAGTTATAATTGAAAAACGCTGTTTGCTTATTTTTTTTTTTTGTTATTTATTTACCAATCCTTTTACGCAGTTCTATAACTAATTTCTATGGTTTTATAGGCACATAATAATATTCTAATTACTCCGACTGAAATATTTGAAAAAAAATTGTACTACGTTTCTACATCGCATACTGCTTTGCAAAGTCGTTTGATGTGATGATTAACAATGTCTGAAAACTCGTGAGTGCGCATATTTTCATCTTTCCGTCTTACTATACATATAAGGCATGTAGTAAATTAAATGGAGAGATACATTTTTGGGTTTATGTAACGTATATTTAATATAAATTAAATATAAACAAGTCACAAATATAATAACTAATAATCAAATATATTATCGTGATTTGTAAAATAAATTGTATAAAATATACATATATTATTAATTAGATGTCATTTTGAAAACTTTGATTCCTACTAAAAGAAGCTATAAGAATCCCAACTAATATCACTCAACGGAGCTCTTAATAGTTTCCGTAATAAGAAATCTGAGAATAAAATATCGTTCCTCCATGAGCACATCATGGAAAATTTTATCAACCTTTGAAGAGCCTTTTTAGTGCAGTATATGCAATTTAGGTAACCTTTGAAATCGAAAACTGTAGTTTGAGAAATAGGAGCATTTGGTTTCCGTTTTATTCTACCCGAAACTCAACTTTAGTTAATAGCATCATCAGCAGAAATACTAAACTTGACCTGAAACCTCGTCAACAATACGCCGTCCATCGGTCGGTAGGATAATACGTGTTTAATATATTTTACCAAAACTTTGGGTTTGCGAACACATCAAGTTACGACCACAACTCGTAGAGTATATACTCTGTAGCGCGTGTATTTTAAATCTGTTTATGTGGTGAACTTGTTACTATGTTTACTCGACATTCATCCAGTTTAATTTTACTTCATAGAAAATTCAAAGAAAGTATATTAGAAGGTTAAGTTATAGTTTAAAATTTAATATTATTTATATATAAAAAAATACATGACTATAAATTATCGTATGAATAATTGATCGTTCAATATCGAATTAGATAAAACTATACTTCTTGCAATAAAAACAATAAAAAGTACAAGTTTTTTTATGGAGTACCTAACCAAAAATATTATTTATTCTTCTGAATCTTTACAAGATTATCTTAAAATCTAAGTAACTAGGTATTTTATTTTTATTTTTATTTAAATAAACTACAATAAAATATCTACACTACATTTTGATAATTAAAATCTGGGTCACAAACTTTTCTATTAATTAAAATATTTGTTTACTTCATATACCTACCTATATCTGTTGGTTTATAATGTTTGACCTAAATTATTGTTTCTAAGTTACCACATGAATTAATTAATTTCGAAAGCTTTAAAGTACTCATAATAGAAATTCTACAAAACTCAAACAAATGAAAGAGTTATCTTTACTGGACTTGATAACCGAAATCCTATTTTGATAGATATTATGATAGCATTATCTTTTTAGAATATACATATTAGTTTTTACTATAAAATTGTTGCACTATTGTACATTTTTACGATATATCTACAACTAATATAACATGCTAATATTGTTCTTTAGAGTTAATAGAAAAAAGCCAAAATCTACATTTTAAATTTATATTAAATTTTAAACCAAATATCATCATTATGTAAATTATTTTATACGGGTTAATTAAATTTTTTGATTAAAAAAAATTAATTAATTTATATGTTTACTAGACTATAAAAAGTTTTGTGATAAAACGATATCTATAATTTAAATAATTAATTTATCAGAAAAACACTGAATGACCGTACACAAATATTTGTATTTAAAAACAGAGATTAAAAATAAAACTAAATAAAAATTGCTTTCAAACTAAAATCGACAATTTTCCTGTAAAATCCATAAACTATAATTCAGATTAAGTCGTAGGAGGAGTAACTTCAAGTACATTATAATATTTTACCATATTAATGTATGCAATAATATCGTACATCTCAGACTTGTATTGTACGTAAAAACCTATTTAAAAAAAAAAAAAAAAAAAAAAAAGAGGTCTAAAAAAATACACTAGTACGGCCGTCTGTCAAAGTAAAAGTGACCAGACTTATCGGAATTATTGTACTAAATAAAAACTCTCATAAACCAGTCAGCACTGACTATTAAGCCATCCACTATCGACCGTTTTGCACTGAGCTTTATTATAATATATTATTACCAAAGTACTTAGCCCCGGCTAAAGCGTAGAAATCTCTGCAAAGGGATAAATGGAAATTTATGATTCGCAGTGGTGCGCTTATTATTCTATTATATATTTAGTATATATATACAGAGCAATTCTTTTATCAAACATTACTCATTATTTTGAAATCTATTGATGTTTTTGAAAATATTTTTATTTTACATCACTTCCAGTTAAAATAAAACAACATTTTCTATTATTATAATTTTTTCAACAACGTACATTTTTTATTCCATATTTTTTCTGAGTATTAGAATACTTTTTTTGTACACAAAAATCAAAATTCGGACGAGTATTTTATGATTTATAAGTATTTAATGATTCGATGAGCAGGGATACAACCCAAAATGTTGGTCTGCTTTTTTTGCTTACCGAAACTTCAAATACATATAACTCATAAGTTACTAGTTAAAATTCCGATTTTAATGTATCGAAATACTTTGAAAAATATTCTGCTTCAAAATATGAAATAAAAATTATGATGTCGTTCAAAAAAAATTTATTTTATATTTTATATCGAAACTAACCCTATACACACACTTGCCAAACATGTAAACCGCCCTCGCGTGACGATTGGTTTTCTTTTTTCTTTTCTTTTACGAACTCAATTAAGTCACGACACACATAAATACAAGAAACGAATTTTACCGCGTCTCGCATTTACTTATAGCAATAGTATAATATATTATTATCTCACATGCTTCTCGTATATTTTTGGTTTTTATTTTATTATTATTTATTTTTCGTCATACGAAAACCTCGACTTTAACCTACCTGCATACTAAAATGTTGGCTTACGTAATGACCCTGGATTTATTATGGGTGTTCGTGGTGAGTTTTTTTTATCTCTGATATAATTTATAATATTTTTACTTTATTCGAAATTCACGCAAACAGATATATCACAAAATATGAAATAGGTGTATTTTTGCTACGACCCTGTGCTACTAAACCTGATAGGAAATAAAAATCTCGATTTCAGACATTGTTTTATCGAAAACGAAAATATCTTAGAGTTTTCAATATGGTTCAAATAATATATTATAGACTTTTTTTTATGATCTATGAACAATTTTTTTGTTTGTTCTTATAAATAAAAATATAAAATTATAACGTCGGTAATATTTCTCTAAATCGGAAAATGTGTTTTGGTATCACGTAAAAACAATGGAACAATAATAAAATTTGTACAAAACCGATTGCGAACTGATGAAAATTAAATGTACACAGGAAATATTATTATTACGTTCAAAATATCGCTGTGCTAATTTATTGTTTACAAGTTTGGTTCCGCTCCGAACCACCATTTAATCGCTAAAACCATATGTATTATCGTTTGAAATAAACACGAGGTCGACCTAACTATACTATATACAGCTATATTATTATTACAGTAAGAGAATGTCGTACTATAAATTCTCCTCTTTGAACTGTATGTATAGGAATGGCCAAACCGTAGAACGATAACCGTCTCTTGATTATTCAAAATAGCTGGTACCGAAATCGTCGGGAACACCAGTATAATTATTATAATACTATGAGACGTATTCATTTTAAGCGTTTGAATAGTGGCGGTAGTAAATGTTTAATCTGAAATACGATTAAGACGTGACATAACGCCAACGCGAGAATAATGTATTATAAATGTGTATTTGCTAATAATATACAACACGATAATATACCTATAGTCGAGGTATGTCAATTACAAACAGTTTACAACGGATGCATCGCCGACGTAGTACGCTGCAGTACATTGGTATTTTTTAAGAAATCGCGCGTGTGATGTCGACACCCGTTCTAAAAGGGAGACGCAGCACGATTTCAGTTCAAACATCAAACACAAGTATTTATGGGTAAATAAAACAAAACGTATTATAGGTATTGCGACGTATTACGTCAATTTAAAGTTATCGATTAGGGGCTACAAAGTATTATTACGTATCCGAATATTTCATCAAAAATGGCAAGTATACTAAAAAAACATACATTTATATAATATAATCCATTTTAATATAGGTTCCAAAAGAACGTCAAACTAATAACAATAAGCGCAGAGCCGATATCAAATTGTACACGGTCGAATGGATAACCCGAGTGCATAACTTTGTGTTATATACCTACTATATAAAACAACAACAAAAACTATTTAGGTCCATAGGTTGTGGATGCGGCGCGATGTACACCGCTATGCATACACCAATGTCCTGTATATTATCATGATGATATATCGCCATTGAATAATAATATTAATATAATGACTTGTTTTCTGTATAAAACTATTAATATTATTATTGTCATCTGTAATGTGAACGTTTTAACTGTAAACATGATCTCTACCAGAGCTGATAACGTCGCTAGTTGTTACGCTCTTGAAACTTAAAAACTATAAGCTCCCATCACTATATAGCCAGATGATACAAAAATAATGACGATATAGTAATATATAATATGTCTACTAAACAATTTCGAACATTTGGTAAAATGAAGAAAGTGTATTAAATTTAATTGAATTTATGTAAAATAGTTCCATTTGAATTAGAGGTAAGATAATAATATTATATTACACCATCCGAGTGCCGTATATTATGAATACATGAATACATTATTAAATACATTATTGACGGCATTTTTTTTTTTTTTTTGTATAGATAAATATTTCGGATTTGTTTTAACGTTTTATACACGAGTGTTATATTTTAAATCAGTACAAATAAAATTAATATTAATGCGTTTTATAGTATTTGGTTACCGTTAACAAATATTATGAAGTATATATACTTGTATTTACGTCATGCCACATGTTATAACAATCATAATTGTTTAAAGTACCTACTCAATAAAATAGATTAACTATAATAATATTATATATACATCAGAATAATGCAATCCCATAGAATCCACTTAAACTTTTCGATTTGTCGCCAAGGTTATACAATTTTCGATGAACTCAATTTATGACTATGATTTTGAATATTACAAATGTTGAGGAAAGATTTCAATTTTATATTTATAAATCTAATAAGGAATATCATATCGTGTTATGCAAGTCTTAGAATTTTACCTTCATCAATGATATGAAAGGAAAATATTAACAAAAGATAGTCATACAAACGGGCCATCGTTATGATTTATTAGATATAAAAATATGGAGTTATAATAATGATAGTATAGTAGCCTGTTTTATTTCTCAAGGTCCCTATTAAAAAATAAAGATATTTTTTATTTTATTGCATATAGAGAAATATAAAAATTACTTAATCAAAATTTCCGATTGGAAATTTAGTTTATTTTATCAAATTTATTATTGGACTGTTAGAACTTGAGTTATACTTGTTTTTATTTAACGCATATTATATACATCATTACAATATTAATTTGGTTATTTTAAAAGTAAACACTTAATTATTATTGTTATTTTCTTAAAATGTATTAATAATTTTTGAAATTTTTGTTTACACAATTTAACGTCATCATACAAATCATCATTCTTGAAAACAAATTAAATTTATTACTGTTTTTATTGTTTCAAGTTTTTAAGTTTTTACTTTTTTTAATAATTGCATACACGTATACCGTATATCAAAGAAGAATATTTTTTAAGAATTTTAATAACCAAATTAAGAATGAGTAGTTAGTTAATAACTTACAAGTATTTAAAGTTGAAATGAACTGAGTGCCATAGTATTTTGCAGTGTTGTTCTGCTACAACTTCGACAATCTACAGTTTTAATATTTAAAACTAATTAACGACTCATTTTAAATTCAATATTTATGCAAGTATTGAAATTATCCGAAAAATATTCTTATTTAGAATATGAAATAAAAAATGTATAATGTTTTTCGTAAAAGAAAAAATTAAGAGACAACAACAATACAATCAGTAAAATATATAATTTTTTCAATAATTTCGTTTTGTATTGACTTCAAAATATAATAGGTATGTAAAACAAATGTATATACGATACTCTGATATTTTTTTTATGTATAACCCCCCTCCCCCATGATATCAATACGTAAATAAACAATAATACACTGAGGCATATATTTAACAGTCATATCAATATTTATTGTAGCTTAATTTTATTCAACACTTTCACTCATTTAAAACTAATGTGAAGGTACGGTGAAACGTAATTATTTAAACTGTCATCTGTTTGTTGTCTATTTCTTTTAAGTTTTGTATCGAAATGAGCACAACCATATCTAACACAACTATAATATATGATACTTATTTAGCTTACATACCTACGCGGTGTTAATAGAAAGAATACCGATAGAACGTTACCTCACGATTGTATCAAAAACAATAAGAATATTTTTGGTCAAATCGTCAGTTTTGTTAATTTGTTGCTATTCGCTTTAAGAAAAAAAAAACAAATTTAATGACAAACAACAATAAATCATTTTGGCCCACCAACATTTAATTTATTCAGTTCTAAAAATAAAATTAAAATGACGTAATAACATGGTTTATGAAACGATTTGTGTAAGTACTTATGTGACACATTAATAATCGTATTTAATTGAATGTTGACTCCGAGCGAACACGCAAATACCTATCAATAATTTGTGTTTATTTTGATTCTATAATATTTTTTGCTGTAATTATTGTAACTTCTTGGGGAAAATCGTTTCAGTGTTCTTAGCATCATAATTGGGAATAATAATTATTAACTTTTAGTGAGAGTAATTTCGTAAATTTTGTTTATTATATATCTACTTTAATGTACCTCACCCAAAGGCTTATAATTATCTTCTGGCGTGATAATATACGTATTCCGTACCTATATACCTTGGAATATTTCTGAAGGGTAAAAGTGTGTTAGGAATTCTAGTCGAACAGCGTTTTAATTTAGGACTTGACCCACGTATTAACGAATTATCTTCAATAGTACAACTAACATACCTAATTTTATTTATATTTAATGTTCCCTTGGTCAGATAGACGTACAGCCCTCACTCAGACCACAGTCCACAAATGTTAACTCGTATGTAAAGTAAACGTTTATGGCTTGTGCAGTTGTGCTATACGGAGAAATCTAGGTAGTCAATAATTTACACTTAAAAGGTAGATATTACATTTAATTGGCACGAATATTTTGGCTAACACAATTGTTGGTATTAAATAAATATATTTTAAAACAAGATAGGTAAGTGGGTACCGCTCCGGTGTGTATATTAGGTTTCGAGTGGGTCATTGATTTTCTCATTGAGAAGTATTAAATATGAATTCAATAATATTGATATGTCATTGTAAAAATTCCCGTTTTTCTAATTTTTTTGTTTGTTTTTCCTGATTATAAAAATAATAACTGGAATTTTTAAATTAAGTAATCGATGTTTTTTTTTAAGTACCAACTAGATACAATTTGATATCCAAATTCACCCCCATTTTTTAAAAATTGAAACATCATCCACAAAAAACATATAATTTTAAAATCAATAAATATTATAATCATCGCTGAACTAAGGATCTTATACATGCGCTATTAAATAGCATTAAAAAATTGAGTTTTAGTACAAGTCGTAATGATTGAAATTTAATAACACTAGGTTATATTGTTCTTAATATATTGTTTGTTTTTCACCTAATATGTATATTATAGGTAAATAATATTTTTATCTCATTATACTTGAATCGGTAAAAATCTAAACACGTTGCATTTCGTCCATAGATATTGAACAATGTAAAAGGTATCATCTATATTTATATTAATTGATATGAATCAATATTACATGTGAAATATAAGTAAACGATACAGCACTTGAATTTAAATCGCTTTTTCTTTAAATCGACTACCTATCATGGAATTTATTATACAAAGCGATATTGAACTAATCATATACTCATCACACCTATTATGCGTGTGGTTTACAGTGATTTCTGATTCCAAGCGCACGATCATCATTCAGTGAGCGGATTTCGTTTATAATATACAGAGTGGTTCAAAAAGCATGCTAATCCTTTATTTCCATTAAATTATGCAATTATTCGAAATCTTACTTTTAGAATTTTTAAATATACTTAACAAATATATTGTAAAATCCTTAAGAATTTTATTTTATTACTTAAAGAATTTCTTGTGGGGATATAGACTACTGTTTCAAAAATTATAACCTCCATATTCTACAATATACATTATTTAGCACATCATTTTTCTAAAGAATTTGATATATGAGTATCAAAATTCTAACGAGTAGTTTTTGAGTAATTTATTTTGTGTAGGTTATAGGAATGATAGGTCTATAATAATAGATTTGGAATACATCAATACATGGGTGCTATGGAGATTTGAACATTTTAAATATTAATATTATCCAATAATATTTATATTTAAAATAATTTATAATATTAAATATAAATATAAAAAAATAAATAAATAAAATATAAAAAAAATAAAATAAAAAAAAATAAAAAATAAATATTAAAATAAATATTAATAATAAAAATAATAATTATTTTAATTTTAATATTTAAATATTTTATTTTTTTTATTTATAATATTTATATTTATAGTTTGTAAAAATTGTCCTAGTATATAAAATATAAATAATAAATCTAATATTACATATATTTAATATATTTTTTAAAAACACTTTAAAATGCATACTATTGTTATTTGGAATAGTATAAAAATTTAAATAACTGAAAATATACCCTTTTGGATTTTGAAATATTATATTATGTATAAAAATGTTGAAAAAAAAAATCATATTTTAGATACTGTATAAAAGGAAGTTCTCATTTGAGAAACAGAAATGTGTATGTCTACAGTTGTAAACTGTTCAAGTAGTAGAAAGTATTTTAAAATATGGTGTTAATTAGTGTGTTTAAAATTTCTAAAAAATCTAATTTGAATAAATGCATTATTAAATAATAAAAAAAAATAGGGGTGAATATTGAATATGTTTGTTGAATAACGCCGTATATTAAATTATATATCATATGCAACTTTGGCAATATTATCCGTCGAAATTTATAGCCCTGGAACCGGAATGCGCAAGCAGGGGGAAAGAGCAAATACGACCATTATCGCCACCTGCAGGTTTGTGTGTGTGAATGTTATATGTATGTTTAAGCATTTTTTTTTGTCAGTGACAAAAGCCCAAAGCACACATGTGATTGGACGGTTGACTCAAAGATTACGGTCGTACGACCGAAATAAACACAGCAAAAATATATAATACATATGCGCATAAAATCGTTTTGTAAACTTTACAGTGATAAACATACATTATATTTATAAATAAATAATCCACATTACTTATTCAATATAACCATACTCATAAATTTACACATACATTCATACGTACATAGTAATAGTAATAAATGCGCATAAAACGTTCTTTACAAGTGGAAGAGTTAAATTTTATAACGAGTGAAGTATCACCGTTATCATTCATGTATGAATTATTAATTGTATTCACTATGATAATATTCATAGTAGCTATATGGCATACAATTTCTGTACTGGTACTTTTGCTCTAAATTTTTACACTATTATATATATAAAAAAAAACTTCTTTAGATACGTGTGAATATTTGAATTTAAAGAACATTCAAATATTATTCCGTTATATAACGGAGTATGATACTCACCGAATAGTTATGAAAATTTGACATTCAAGATTTAACATTATAAAATATACAATTAAACACAATAGCTTCTGATTATGTTAACTTCGATGCCTAACATTTTTGTTATCTTTAACTAAATTAAAATCCCTTTGAAAATACTTTATAGAATACGAGTGTATAACTCAATACCTCGAGTTTTTTTTAATATTTTCTATACAAACAAATAAAAATACATTAAACATAGAAACGAAAATTCAAAATAAAGAATGAAAAATTAGTAAAAAAAATAAAAGAAAGAAAAAAAGATAGGTTTTTTTATACATTAAGCGTCGAGTGGATCACAGTTATGGGTGTGTTAAATTTGAATTCGATAATATATCTATGTGTACTAAAAATGGTTCTGAGCGATAACAGTTTGTCAGCCTATAATATCACTAAGTATATTTCGTGATATATTTTGTATAAAGCCATTTTTTTTTTTTACTTTTAGTACTACGGTGAGTTAAGTTAGTATAATTGTTTTTTGAATAATGTATTATTTAATTATTATAATAATATGCATTATTACCATATTATAAAAATTTATATTAAACTCAGGGTTTAATTTCACCTTTCTGTAAACATCGTATCAAAAAAAAAAAAAATAGTTTCATAATATGAATAAATATTATTTTAAAATAAATCGAAATTTTCATTGAGTATAGAAAAATGCACAATAATTTAATATAAGTAAAAATTTTTAGTATCCACAAATGTTTTTCAATTACAAGTTATAACAAATAATTTTAACATTATTATTTATCGTTTAAATAAATAATTTTACCAAAATTTTAACTCCAAATGCATATGAAAAAAAAAATTAAATTAATACATTTTTAATATCTTTAGATATAAGAACAACTAATGTGGAATCTTGTGTAAAATGTTAAAGAATTATACCCTAGTGATTTAATTTTTGTCGACATTTATAAAAAAAAATATATATACATACAATAAAAATGAAATGTTATCGTTCGGAAGAAATAGTTATTATACTGCTGAATATCTAACGTTGTAAAAATTTGAACTTCAAATGTTTATAAAAATTGAACATAATCGATTTTTTTTTTTTTATAGGATGAAAAACTTTTAAATTCAATTTTTAAATCTTTATATAAACAGATATTTTTTTGTATATTTCTAACTATAATATAACTAATATTTTGACACAAATTGTATCAAATTTCATAATTGAAATACTCATAAAAAGCATTGTGACTTAACATTTTCGAAATTTTCCGATTTTTCTATAAATAGCTCAAACAACATCATTGAATATTATACCATAGAAATAAAATGATTATATAAAATATACTTGATGAAAATTTCAACTTTCTGTGGTAATTCAGTTTTGAATTATTAAAAAAGAAAGAAATCAATTTGTTCAAAATCTGGTTTAGCGTAAAAATTCCGGTTTTCCTTAATTGTTTTCCGCCTATTAGAAAATAACGTAAAAATAATTTTTAATTTGACCTATTTAAGTACAAACTAAATTCAATTTGCTATCCAAAACAATCCTCAAAGTCAAATATCAAAGCATTTTTTCAACTAATTTCCGTTTATACAGACACACAGACAAACACTTATATTATTGTAAAATCAATACGCTCCGTTCAGAATCTAAAAGACATTTTTTTTATTTCAACCCAAAACAAAAGTAACATGAATATTAACCTTCAAGTATAATATATTAAAACATTAATATCTCCTTAAATTTTAAATTTAATTTATGATATTATTACAATCAATCAGTCTACATTATTTCTGCATAAATTGATATGGTAATACAAATTTGACGTGTCGTATCACTAAAAAATAATTGTTTGCACATTTGATGAATTTTATCTTTACTAAAAACTGAGTTTTAACTAATTAGATATTAATCTATTCCATTAACATCACAGTTAATGGAAGTTTCAAGAATGACATTTAGACATTCGTCCATAATAATTTCCATTAACTAAATTTATAATTGATAATATGCATTTATAGAGTGACATATAAATATTGATAAAGTATAACTGTTAATAATTTATAGAACTAAATATTAAGATGCCTATATCTTTTTTTTTAATAATAAGATATATCTATTGAACGATATAAACTATTAAACTAATTTAACATCGTGATTGAATATTAATATAAATTACCAATATACTATGTATAGTATTTAAGCGGAGAAAGCAATATAAAATAATAAATTTCTTGAACGAGTTATACTCGTAAGTAAACGTATAATGCATTGTAATGTAACAATTATTTTGACACCTATGTATTGTATATTATATTACAATATAAATCCTACATTGTGTACATAATACAAACACAGTACAATTACCTGCTGACCGATACAATAATATATTCATACAAATTTAACTGTAACAACTACTATACTGATGTACATCATGCAATAACAGCAGTTCAGTATGGACTTTCATATTACAGAACTTGGTACGACTATAATAAATACAGTCGCTTTGCAACCTATACTATTGTAAAACATCATTAAACCATCTTGTAAGTATTATAATTTGTTACTATTTACTAGGCCATAAAATCTAACTACTGACTTAAATTCAGTCATGTTTGTTTAAATATATTTAAGATCCTTAAATCAATCTGCTTTAGGCTACGGTAATCATATAATCTATACAGACCCTCACGACTCACTCTGGATATCTATATTTAATTTCAGGTCACCGTATATTCACGTTACCGCACGTTTCTCACTTTAAATCGTTTGAACAATAAATATATGCACTTTTATTTATTGCAAAGTAAAAAATAAAACGAAAATAGCTAAAAGATTTGACATTTTTTAAATTACATAAATATAGGAAAACAATTTCAATCGTATATCGGTACATTTTGTTGCCTGAAGTACACTATCGAATATGTTTTAAATACAATTGAAAAACCAAGTGTATTTTAGAATAGATCATGATGAACAATAACAAACTATAAGTTATTTAAAATTTACGATTGTGTAAAATATACTTCTATATTATAATGCGAAATTTGTTTTTCATCATACAAACTGTTTAGAGTAAAAATTGAAGTAAAATAAGTATTAAAGCAATTAAATATACATGTTGTGATGTATAGAAATCAGTAACCTATACGTTTCCCGAGCACATATTAAGTAAATTACGTGAAATATAATTGTTTTCACTATATTCGAAATTAAAATAGGTCATAAATTCCAAACAATAAAATATTATACGGATATTATGTTTTATTCGCGTTTAAGTAGTAACAGATGTGATTTTCACGAGACAGCGGTTTGTTTAGGTGTAAATAAAAATTAAACGTTTTCATTTCTACCTATGTATCTGCTGAAATAAACGTATGGCATGATTGTCAACGTAGTGTGTACCTACACAACGACGGCGTAATGTACCTAACGTAATACGAAAAGTCACATACGTATATGGGGCTCGAGCTGAATATAAAAGAAAATATATTAAGGTGCAATCGTAACGACAAAGAGCGGTCGCATTTCAGAATTATTTCTTCTGTACGAGACGTACATACAAACAAAAACAAAAGACGCTTATATGAGTGTATATTGTACGTAAACACACACACACACACATGCACCCATATATACACGTATATATATATATACGTAGCGGATGTCGGATGGAACAATTAAGGGAACACCGTGACAAAGCAACTTTCACGGTGAACGGAAGTTTTTCAATTTCGTCTTCTGGTTCGAAGGGTTTTAATAGAAAGACTATAATATGTATACGTTCGTCGTATCGTGCGCAAAGTGAACTCGTTTTCTATTATGTATTTTTTAGTTATATACAAATAATAATATGTAATGTTGATAAAGAGACGGAGACGGAGACGTCAGCAGAAAAATGTGTCCAAACGTAATAGAATCACATAGATACCGAGTTATTTTTTTCTTCTCTCGGAGATGCACGTCGAGTTGTAATATACGTACGTTGTATACGACATACGCGTATATTATTTATATTATCGTATTCGAAAACTTTTCTGTTGGCATTTCAATACTCTCCACTACCCGCCACTGCCCCTGCCGAACACAAGTTTTTGACTCAACGTTTGCGATTACATTAACAAAATTATTATATGCGCCGTGAGTTTTGGACGGTGATATTTTATTTCGAGACATCGGAAGTGTAAAAATAACAACTAAAACTTGACGCAGTTAACTTTGAACTTAATAATGTATTGTGTACAAATTTCGAAAAACGAAATGCGAGCGAAAGATCTAAATGTCAGTCGACAAACGCTATATACACACCGTCACAAATCGCTCTCCGAATAATATGGCATTGTATCACCGCGAATTTAGTCGCGAATTTACGGTGCTTTATACCATTGTGCCCTCGGAGCTGGGATTTATTTCATCGCCTGTAATGATGATGTCAATAGCTCTACTCAGATTTGCAATTCGACGAGTGTGTTGTTTCTCCACTGCACGTTTCAACCGATTGTCGACCTAAGTTTTAATCGTTTTATTATACTTACCTATGTATTTGTAATGTTATCGTGGTGAGTTGTGTTAAATCTCTGTTAGGTTATTTAAGAATCTTCGCGTTATATGTTTCTCCTTATAATGGAAACCCGAATTATTGCGTTTAAATATGTTAACATAATATAATATATTATGTTAACATATTTAAAATTTATTAATTATTTATTATTTTTTATTAATTAATTATTATCGAAAGTCACACTATAAGACGGAAATCGTCTATATTTAAATCGTGTTTATTGATAACAGTGACGCGCAATAAACACACCGTGGTCTATCGTTTATCACAGTCGGTCATCGGACTTAAATAATATTATTATAAGAAACGCGATAATCGGCGAAAATCGTTCCGGCGCGATTGCCGAGACAGCCGTGCAGGGACGCGTAAAGATAGTGGCGCACTCACGCGTTTGTTGAACGACTTGGCGGGGAAATTAGATATCATTTTGGTGTGCATTTCACGAGAAATATCAAACGGAAAACGGAATGTTTAACTAAACGAAAGCGTCTCGCACAAGTTGTCACCCGTTATTATGCGCAGTTGTTATAATATTATAACGCGTTTTTGGTCAAGATCGATGACGCAACATAATCGTCTGTATTCAATCGTATCACCGCCGTTATTACAATATTACAGCCTATATAGGTATAGTATCATTGACTGTTTAGGTGTTATAACCGTCGATGTAATCATTTAGATATCAGACGATTTACTAATTAATTTGTTTAAAACGGGTTTTTGGTATATTATTATTATCGGAAACAAACCAATAATAAAATAAACCCTGCAATATACACTAGACATAAGGGTGAATGTTGGACTTCTATATGCTCCCTGCATTCAACTCGAAATATAAGGGTCTCGTGTAATATAGATTTGAATGTATAAAAATAAATGTTTGTATGTTATAGGAAACATTATCGGGTTAACGAACCGTTTAAATCGTATTCGATGTTTTATAGCAACATTAATAGTGCATATTAGGTAATAACGAAAAACCGTCCTTACGACAGTCTAAAAATAAATTACCTGCGTAATTAGGCATATGATAATATATTATATCTAGTATTTTGGATTTTTTTTTTAAATAATAAATAAACTAAAGATCAGAATAACAACGGCCTGTTAAAGTGCCGATACCAAAATAAATGTATTATCTAACCCATGGCTAAATAAATGTTATTCTTAACATTCCTAATACCTATCGGACTGGTATTTTAAAGATTAATAGTAGCTATTCAAATATTACACTGTATAATTTCGCCGTTTTTAATTATATTATCTAAATACTACGCCTATTTTCGTCGTTCAAATTCCAGGAAATATCGACCTCTATTTTAGAAATTCTGAAAACAACGTTATGACGTATCATATGATTTATAAATTATTTTATTATTGTAATGTCATACAACGAATAGGCAAACTGCATATTTTGGCATTATAGTAATTTAAATTAGAATAAAAATCAACATTACGCGAATTTAACGATCTCGCTGTAAATATTTTTCAGTAATATGGTTCAAATAATCAACTATGATTATTATGACTAGAATAATACAACAAAAATTGAATTAGTGCAAAACGTAGGACTCGAATATACGTCAAACGTATTTATAACGCGTACAATTGACACAAACCGTGTATAGTTTTTGACGAGCCTTTAAGGCATGTCTTACAACTAACTATTGCAGATTAGTTTTCCGTTATGTATTATTTAATTTAAAGTTCCTATATAGTATACGAATATAAAAATTAACATGTCAGAAGACTACAACAATAAGGTAGGTACTGCGAGTGTTTTAAAAAATAATAAATAAAACTAAAATGATGTTTGTTGTATGCTGTGTAAATATATTATTACAACATATTATAAGTTTTGGTTAATGTGGTTATGAGGAGTAATGAAACTTCTAAGTAAACATTACAAATAAGTTTTTGTCTCTTAAAATGCGCAGACATTGCTTCGTTAACTCGCGTAATACCTATGCTATCCAGAAAAGCGTACCTTAATCATAATAAAAACATATTAAAGTACCTACTATATACCTATATGTTCTAAACTTGTACGTTTCTCGAAACGCGTTTATTATAAAATAATAATATTACTATATCAGTGGCGTATTTACGGGGGGTGTCCTGGGGGTTAAAACTCCCCCAATTTTTTCCTAGTTATATTTATTACTAAAATATTGTTGACGAATGACGAAATATTTTAAAACTGCTTTGAAAATTGAATAGGTAATATAGTTTTCATTTTATACCAGTTAATAGGAATTAGCTATTATGATTTTATAACTAGCAAAGTGTTATTCAAATTTACAATAAACGGTTAACTACTAGAACTAGACCAGTATTAGGTACGAAATTCTTAGAATATTGCATTATTTTTTTGTTTTTGTGATGTGCCAGTTATATTATTGGGTATCGCTTTATTATTTTTCTTCGAATACAAAATTATTATTATAAATTTAAGTGTTAAATCAGTTTTAATATGATATTCAGTTAAATCGTTTATACTTTATTTAT
>VUJU01002291.1:0-10775 GCA_009835225.1 Aphis craccivora
AGTCAACCGCGTGCAAGAAACCTTATTATTGCCTGCACAGAACTCCTTACAAACGGTTATATTTCGAATCCTCTAAGCAGCCGCCTAAGCGTATACTTACTAAAAAAAAAAAAACAACAACAAAATATATTAAATAAAAAATAAACAATTATTTTTCAACAAAATTTAATAAATTCTCGTAGAACAATATTATTATTTGCACACTCGCTGATTACGGTGCAAAAATCCGTATTAAATTACGAATTGATTTGATTCAAACACCTATAAGGTCAACATTTATAGAGGAACTTTCATATAAAATGGTATATTTATATTTTCAAAAACTGAAGACTGTGGTCTAAATTTAGCCGTTTTTTACTCAATCATAATTTTTTACACGATTTTCAGATGATCGCGAAGACAATCTTTTCACATTTTTAAATTGTGTCAATATTGGAACAATATTTATTTTGTTAATCGTATAAATTTATTTCGCTGCAGCGTTCTGAGAAAGTAAGAACCTTCGTTGATAGCTATATTTTGTCATTGAAACATTTAATGTAAATAATATTGAGCTTGCAGGACATAATTAAATTGAATTGGGAATAACGTTATATAGTATAATATTATGTCTACTTCAGAGATAAGCTGCAAAATTACTGTTACAAAACATGAATGTTACGGTATTAATATTTGCAGTGCCGGATCTAGTATATTTTTTACCCGGGGCAAAGTATAAAATTAGCGCCCTCCCCCTTCGTTATGCCTACAATTTGGCGCCCTCCGACCAAAACTTCCGGGGCAAGTGCCCGATTCGCCCCCCCCCTAGATCCGGCCCCGAGTATTTGGTTTTTTTCTCATAATATTCGGATGTTTTAAGAATATTGATTTAATGTTTTTGGCCTAATTCAAGGGGTATTTTTGTTTTGATATCTGATCAAATTTACGAGTAAAATGTTTGCTACAAATTGTCTTATAAATCCACATTTTTGAATAAATCAGCTTTACAATGTTTTTTTTTTTTTGTTATATTTATTTTTCAAGACAAATCTGAAATCTCTGCTCATCAGGCCATAATATTTTTATGGCAAACGTATTTAATATTTAACCTGCTTGTATATTTTAAATTGTTTAATGTTTTGTGGAAAACACTATAGGTATTAGTTTTGCATTGATATTTTTATAAATTGCTCGTTTATTTTCTTAAGCATAAAATATGTAAACCGAAAAACAACTAAATAAATGATGAAGTGTATGATAAACAGTTTTTAAGAATAACTACCACAATTAAGTATGAGGCTGATCGAACATTTTAATTTAGGTATCATTTTTTTTTTTTTTTTTTTTTTTAATTATTCTTGTGAATACTTTTGTGGTTTATTTTCGTGTTATTCATTAAACATTGAGGCTTATTAGTTCGTGATCGAGAATTTAAATTTTTTCATTATAAAAAATAAATAAATCGTTAATCTTATTAAATATTATAGGCTCATAAATGAACATTTTTATTATACATGTAATAGAAATATAAATCATTAAAATAATAATCTGTAACGTATTTATTATTGTTTAATTAATAATTATTTTAATTATTATAGTAAGTGTCTTCTATTCTATTTTTTATTATTAATAGGTAGTAAATAACATTGTACTCAATTGAAAATTTTTTTGATTAATTTATATTTTATAATAATAATAATAAATCATTTAACCATTGTTCTGATGAGTGAAGTGAAATCCAATCACAATCACAGTATGTACCTATACTGTGTCTCTGCCGTATCCTAGCCGACTTAATTTATTTCTACAACTTCTACTTGCTTTGATAATTATTCATACATTTATAAATAATTTCACATTTACGACTGTAATCGAATTAAATAAGTTACAAAAATATATATTATGTTCTAATATTTGTAAGGAATTATTTTACAATTAAATTAACTTAATGCAGTTACTGCTATATAGAGCTGCATTTTATATTTTGTTTTTTGGCTTCTTGCTGAAATTGGTTACTTACACGAACCAGCCAACCGGGGTGGGAAATTATCACAAAGAGAATTCATTAATTGTAGTTAAAGAGTTGTATTTTAAATTGAATTCAAAGTAAATTAACTAAATTACTAATCGTTGAAGTAGATTGAAAATGTATATTATTAATAATAACTAATGAGAAGTGAATAAATTAAATTTTTCTACAAACCATAGTTAAATAAAAAATCGTTACTTTACGGAAATATTATTCTGTGAAGAAATAAAAAAAAAAAATAATTGGAATAAGAGAAGTATTTATCATCAAAAACCCATTTTAATATAAAATATGTATGGTACTTTTGTGCAATTTTTTGAAAAGTCTAAATCTAGTCTTATATATATATATAATCTATATGATATGAGTACCTACGTGTGCTATTTCATAACTGTTAGGATTAGATACCTAGATATACTCTTTTACAAAATTAAGTCCTTTTAAGAAAATGTGATCGCCGTTAGGATCGATTTATTATATAATTTGGTCTTTGAATAATATTATCTAGCAGCCAATCGATGTTTTTAGTAAACATATTTGTGTGTGTGACATTTAGGTCAATACGCATCACAATGAAAAACCTTATTGGTACGAAATGTTTAAATAGTTTAATGTTTATACAATATTTAAACTTGATTTGTAAATTATTATAGAACTCAAAAGTTCAGACGAAAAAAGAAATTCAATTTGCCGCATACCAATAGGTACACAATGTTTATAATATTATTATGTATTAAGTAGCAATGACCGTATTCGATATTTCGATTTGGTCATGGATTTATAGCATTGTGAATAGACGGATAAAAAGTGGCGCCGTTTTGGCTGAAACTCCGCAAAGCTAAAATCAACTGTTTTATTTTTTGTTTTCAAAAAGTAAGCTAAATAATACCGTATACACAATTACAGTATTATATCTATAAAAAATATTTTTCGGTCATATGAATAATATAATAATGTATTGTTAATATGTTTGTTTACACGGAACAATATTTTGATTTTGGGTTTTTGGTATTTTTTTTTTTTTTTTTTTAATGTTAAACGATAAACAACAGTTTCAATCTTAAGGGTATAAAATAATATCATTATTATTACATATTACGACATCCATAAGTCATAACAATACTCGTTCTATAATCTATAATCATTAATCTATCATGTGGACAGACGACAACACCATCCATATTATACATATATTTATATATTATACACCACGTCACCACCATTGTTCACCATTGTTCATTGTCGTGGTAATGTAAACACATTCAAAACAAGTAATATAGTCGTACGTTTTTCGTCGATAAATTTTTTACTATATTCAAACATTTAGTTTTCAATTCAAACACTGGAATCCGATTGAACTGCACGGTTGCAATCAAGGAACTCAAAAAACAACACGATTGAACACTAAAATAGGTGCGACCTCTCCACTTTGTATTTCATTATTTTCCATCATAAAAATCGTAAAATTTTGCAAAACACAACACTATTTTTAAAGAAACACGAGCACGAGACAACATCACAGACTGACTGTGATCAAGTCTTATTTACAGCGTAGGTCTACACAATAACAATTAATCACAGTTTAATGCAATCGTTGTTGATAAAATTCTGGTAATTTATCACAGTTATTTTCAACTTCAGTGGGTGTTTTTCGATTGATATTATATGTTAGTTACCTATTATTAATCTACACAACATATACGTAATAGTGAAAATCTGACAACATTGTACGCACGATATTTAGTTTCTTTTTCGTGCTCAATCGGGTAGTCAAAAAGGTAGGCTGATAACGACTGTGTTCAATCGGGCATCACCGAATTCAAACCCAATAATGAACTTAATTCCTCTTATTGAAAACGGTATCGGACCCCGCAGACCGACTTATTTATAGTCAAAATATGCTAGTATATAGGCACATGGACATAATATATATTATTATTTCCGTTTAAAATGCAAAATTTAACTTTAAAAGCGATCAAAATAATATTGTGTTTAACATGGTAGAATAAATAAGGCAGACATATAATTTAGAACAGTTGTTGGATTCACAATAAGTGGAAAATCCTCATTATTTCATGAGCAAATGATGAAAAACTAAAACACAAGAAAAAAACCGTTAGAATCTACGATCAAAAATCAAAACCCATAACGAACTGTATTCCGCACAGAATCGTTTTCCTGGAATACAATGATTAGTCGCTTTCGAAAAAAAAAAAATAAAAATAAATACATTTATTTTCGTGTTTTAACACAATCGTCCAGGTGACCCATAAAAAACGTATAATGCCCATGAAACAACGACTTGAAGTCGAATGAAGCGAAACAAGTAGCCGACACAGAAATTATACTATTTCTCCTCATTGCCATTACGGCTCAAGCATTATATACGATATTAAGATAATCATATAATTTCAATCAAATATTTCGAAAACTCGACGACTGTTGTGACCATATGTGTTTCGGGTGATTCAGATGACTGAAACATAGTAATAATTAAACTGAACAAAATATATTGCTCTGATTTTAACGCTGTGCACGTTTTAACGCTTAATTAAATCTATATTAACACTATTATGGTGTATAATGATAGTTTGAATGTTTAATAGTGATCTCTTAGCACTAAATTTGAACTAAACTTGTTTTCTTAATACATTTTATTACTGATAAATGTGGCGCTGACTACATAACCATATTGTATAGGTACAACATTTTTAAAAATTTATAATAACGATTGTGATACATATAGGTACAACAGAAAAAAGTATATTCCTATATCTCATCATAGTGATTTAAATAATTTTAACTGAGGAAAGTACTAACCAACTATATTGATGCTAATTTTAAATTAAAATAACAGATTATAAAATATACAACTAAAAATATCATATTATTGATTTATAAGTCCAACTATACTTTGTAATATTATACTCTTGTATAAAACTATGGGAATGGCATTTTTAAATATTGTGCAGTTTATAACCGTATGGTATTTGCGTTTCATAAGGTGTTTTATTATTTTATTTTATTTTTTTATCATGTTATTTAATAAATATTAACTGTAGAAACATTCCACTGTTACTTAAATACCAACACATAATTGATTCTAAAATGTAGAACATAATTTAAAAAATAAAACCATTTTCATGCTGTCATTAATTTTATAAATTATTATCAATTTGTAAATTTAAAAATGCTATAGGTAGTTTGTTTCAAGCTTTAAATTGTTTATATATATATAAAAAAAAAAAAATTAAAAAAATGTTAATGAACAAATTGAATTATTGATGTTGTGAGCAAATCCTATTAACAAGAACTAATAATCTTATCCTATTAAGTACCTATGTATTATTTTAAAATCACTATAAATAATTAGTTTTTTAAATATAATGATGAATAAGCTCTTGTCACCACAACAGGCTTAGATTTTGAAAACAAGCATTTTATCATATTGTAATATATATATATATATACTATATTATTATATATCATATACATTTGTCATTAAGTACTATTATAATATCATATTGAGAATTATTATGATGAAAAAAAATAAACAAAAAAGTATGATAATTAATTTTTAATAAATAAACTACGTAAATAATAATAATAAAAAAAAATAATAATAATAATGTATTCCGATTTCTTAAACTCTCTTTTATAACGATTGACTATAGTCGATTTGAATAATTAGTTCGCCGTTGATAAGCGCGAATAAACACGGTGATTAGTATCGTTTTAAACAGCTAGATTATAAAACATTCAAACCATATCCTTAAAATAACGAAAAAAAGATTATAAACGGGACCCAAGCTAAGAACATTTTATGTAAAGAACTTTGAACCCGAGAGGCCGAGGACCGTGTATAATATATTATACGCATCGATTACTTCATAGGGCATCGGGGATCCGGTATAATATATTGTTTAATATAATAATATGTAATTTTCACACACTCGATAAAATGTGTTTAATTAATAATGCAGTATATTATAAGTAATGGAAGTATCGTTCATTTTATAATAAGTTTTTTGTATAAAATCTGTAGGTTCTCGGTTTTACATCTGCAGTAAGTATTATAGGTAATAATACAGCAAAATGGAAATTGAGATTGTGAAACAACATTAATTTTAAAGACTTATACTCACCGTGTCTTCCTAATTTCATGGCTATTATCTGTCGACAATTTATTAAATTATAATAATATTAGAGATGCGAGTTTTGTAAATTTAAATCGGGTAAACGTAGTAAATCGACGTACATTTTACCGAAAACGTTTTTTTTTTACCGTTGTTAAAATCGAGTGACCCGCTCGTTTTAAATACGGTTCTACTATACAGCGTAATGACTTTTAACAATGTAGCGAGTCGCCAAATTTTATTTTGCTTAGATCAGAAAAAATATTTGTTGTTAAAATTGTATTTGAAAAATCGTATAATATAATATTACATTTTATTGGAAAACCCGTAAACGGTTTTTCCACAGTTGATCACCATTCACCAGTCGTAACACACTATTTTATCGTAACTATAGAATGCCACACATAATCATCAGAACTCTACGACATGCGTATTGTATAGACAAAACTAACCCATTGTGTTACAAATCGAAATGACATATAATAATCGACAAAATTATCAATTGTTATTTGTTAAGGATAAGTGATAACAAACATTGTTGTGGGGAACAGGGAAACAATGAACTTATTCATCTTCAATTATTTGTCGCCACCAAATCGGGAAAATTATTTTAAGATGGATAGCGTCAATCGATCGAATAATAAAATTTATTAAAAATTATTTGGTAAATGATATAAAATAATATTTTTCTGCTATAGAAATTTCTGGTAGAATATAAAATGTTAACATAAATTATTGAAGTTTTATTTCGGATAAATTGGCCGTCCCGAAGCACTTTGTCGGGACAACGGGACGCCATCATATTCAAAACCGAGACATTTTACAACCCTTTTCTAATGCACTACTATATCACTATAGTCACTATGTCTCTATATTTTGTATTTATTAAACTCTATTTTCATAATTCTTATGAATAATTATTTTACAATATTTTAGGGGAAATGGGTAAAGGTCCAAAAGGAACATTCATATTTATATGTACACGTTAAACACACATTTTGAAAAGGTAAACTATTGAACCTAATATTGACCAATAATATCGTAATAAAATTTAAAATTAAAAAACAAAATTTCCTAAAAAATATTAGTTGTAGGTACTAGGTATTCGTACGAAAATATGTATTATTTTACTGGTGAGTTTCACAGTTCAACATCTCTAGACCTATAATAGTTTGTATTACAGTGTACACTGTACCGATTATATTTTAATGATTGTTATAATTTAGCGATTTGTTCAATTTTTATTTCAACTGTATGCCAAGTTAATCGAATGTACATAAAAAAAAATTTATAGGGTTCAAGGTTGTTTTATTATACTATTGTATTGAATTTCAATTTTAAGTGTTTTTAATTAAATAATAAATCGCATGTATTCAAATATTTTAATAATTATTTAATTGGATGGCATGTAGTATAATTTATAATTTATAATTCATAGAGCATAGCACATCGTCATCGTGTCGTATGTTCGCGTATGTATTTAATATAAAACACGGTTTAATATTATATTATAACCTAAACAATACATATAGGTATCGGGATATTTCACGGATTTAATACAATAGTTTTAATATATCGATTCATATTTTTCTATTAATATACACAATACACATATTATTAAATAAATCAATTAGTTGTGTATAATGTACAGTAAATTCCATTTAAACAAGTTTAACGTTGAATAAAAATATTCATTAAATATTTATTAGGTAGGTGCATGTAATATTACGATATAATTTTATAATATTAACTAACTACTGAAAACTACTTTTCTTCGAAAAAATATAGCAACAGTAATTGTCTTAAAGTTTAGTCTTACAACAACTTTGAATTTAATATGAAAACTAAGAACATATATTATAATATACCGCCTGACAATTATACAAGGTCAAATAAATGATGCTTGTTAAGTGGAATATCATAATATTACGAAAATTATTTTTTAGACACCGAGCAAAGCACATGGAATACATTGATTTTACAACGATCCTTTTTTATTTTTTTTTTAACGATTTCCAATAAACCCCTTAGTACTACTCCAACAGTTATATTTATGGGTTCCATGTTTAATCTTTAACTGGTGCCGTAGAGGAAGATTATTTTTCCGTTTTTTTTCCATATTATATCGAAATAAGGCAATGGAAGACCAATAACGATAAACTAATAACATAACCGCTTATTGCTTGCATTTTATTCAAACATTCAGGTGGGTAGTTTTTTTTTTTAATTTCACTCTTTAAAACTATCGAGAAAACGAAACAATAACCTCTTCAGCCAAGTACCATCCACGGTAGATTTCAAATCTTTGTAGGTAAGTGGTATATTCTCAGGAAATGATAAACATATAACGTTTCTTCGCAATTTGCTGAATCTAATATCCTGATATCCAATTATCATGTTGAATTGCTCTTAACATTATAATAGGTTGGTCATTAATGTAAAGTTCATTATTAGAATAAGTTTACTAATACAAGTAATTAAAACAAATTACCAACACCCTATTTTGTTTGTTGTATGTTTTTCTTTATGTTTCAACTTAATATGTAAACAGGTGTAAATACTGCATGCGAATAATATTTTAAAAATTATTATCTGAAATAAGTAAAATAAGAAAAAATAATAATTAAAATAACGTAATTTTATTTTATATTTTGGAATAGTTTATGCACAGACTGCAATAATTATTAGAGTTTTAATCACGATAGTTAATGAGCTTCAAACAACAGAAACGAAATATTATTACATTATAGGTATAAGATTTACTATGTAGTAATTTAATTTATAAACTATGGCGCTGTTAAATAAAATGATGGAACAATTAATCACATAAAAAAAATTTAATGTTCCCTAGTGAGATTATATTTTTGATTCTATAAAGCTGTTATAAATTTAGGTTTATACAATTTGAATTTTGATTCTTATTTTTTTATTTAACAATACCATCAATTTAAAAATTATTTTCCATTTTATTGCGATGTGTTTAGTGGTTATAAATAATTAAAAGTATAATGAGTCTTATATCACACACCATGGGAAGCACACGGTCGTTTGGGTATCGTACGGAAAAATTAAAGGTATTGTTTTGAAAAATAAAAAAATCGAAAACAGTGGACTTAAAATTCTGATCATTTGTATACATCTAAACACCTTATATTTATAAGATCATATTGTGTCAATATGGATTTTCATATTACGGTTTTATACCTGGTGGTCAAATCGGTTAACTCTTCATAGTCAAACCTTCATAAAGTTAAACAGAAAAGTCACTACTTAACGACGCATTAAGCTAACCGAAACGGAGAACAATTGTATCCTTGTGCGATCTTACGTCATACCATTTACTTTATTCACCAGCAGTGGTGGATCTAGGATTTTGTTTTGGAAGAGGGAGAATATTTTTTTACATTAGTACATATTTTTATAAAAACACTTTTATTAGTATTAGTATTTTAAAATATATTATTATATGGCCATGGGGGGCCCAGACCTCTCTGGCCCCCTCCTTAAATCCACCACTGTTCACCAGCGATTTAGTAAGCCTTGTCATGTTCTGCATTGAGGATCTTACACAAGCTAAATATTAACTCTCAAAACTACCTAATCATTTGTCACGTAACGTGAAATATTCCATCTCATATATGCTCGTTCGCCAATTAACGACAGACGTTTCCGCCGACTACGTTTTCAGGCACCGTCACCGAAATGACGTGGTAAGGAGATGATCCCCATCGTATTATTTCGAATCGTCAAAACAGTTCGGTATAGCGCGTAACGGTGCAGGTAACTATCCATATGGTCATTTTCATCCTGCAGACGACTATGGTCTATGAAGCAATGCAAATGAATGAGGAAATAATTGTCGGAAGAAAGGGTGGAGGTGGGATAAGACCGAAAAAAGGACTGATAGCTAGAACAGAGAAATTAAGTATAGGGGACGTGGACGCAAAGTTCACACTGAAAAGTTAGTAGAAAAGGCGGAATAAGATAATAAAACCGAAAAAGTATAAGTATATGCGTAGGTATACACTTATAAATATGTGATTTACAAAATACAGACACAGCTGTTGGTTTAATATTTATAACGGATGACTTGTTGTTATTTTTAATAGTGAACGAAGAAAAATGATTATGATTTTAAAATGTACGAATATTATTAATTTTTTTTTTTTTGGTCGAGATTTGAGAAAAAAAGTAGGTTTAACCAAGGCTGGGCAAGTTAATGATTTTTTTTAACTCAGTTAAGTTAAGTTAAATATTTTTTTGTTCAATTAAATTCAAAGTTAAGTTAATAAAATTTTTAATACATCAATTAAGTTATAAGTTAAGTTAATAAATTTTGTTAACTTAACTTAACTTCAATTAATAAGTTAATTAAAAAAAAAAAAAAAAAATTTAAAGGTATAAAAATAAGTGAAAATCACTTGAAAATAGCCTATACTTATGATAATAGATGCATAATATATTATTATGCATATAATTTAAAACCTGTTGTAGGGCTGTATCGCCTGTATCATTTTCTCTGTAAGAGTCTGGGTTAATATAAATATTATATATTTTATATAAATAGAAATGGTCACAATTCAATATTTCAATTCATAATGATCGAAAAACGTAGAACATACAAATTATAA
>VUJU01002291.1:10863-39340 GCA_009835225.1 Aphis craccivora
AATAAATACGAAATAAAGTCTTTTTTCTAATAATATCTTATATTATTCTACGAATTAAATTAATTAAATCATAAAACCGTTATTATACTAAAATATTTTATGGAAAATTCAAAATTAACTTAATTGGGAATTTAAAAATTATTCTAGTTAATTTTAAGTTAATGTAGATACTAATGAGTTAAGTTAAAGTTAAGTTAATTAAAACAGCGAACCAGTAAGTTAAGTTAATAAGTTAAAATTAACTTAACTCTTAACTTAACTTTTAACTTATTAACTCGTTAATGCCCAGCCTTGGGTTTAACTCGCTTAAAAATTATACAAATCTGTTAAGTATACCGCATTGTTTTTGCATTGTTGCAGACCGTAATATAATATATAAAAAGTATAAAAAAAAAACAACAATACAGTTCCAACTATTGGTGAGCCGACTGAGACGAAACGGACGGTTAGTAAAATATTAGCATGAAACAATATACCGTCGTATATTTTAAAAGAATAGAACTAATAACAACATCGTATTCGTTTAAATTTAGTAACAAAATATTTAGATTCCGCTGAATTTCAAAATCCTTGAAAAATATGACGGTACATCCAATTTTTCATTTTCATAATATTTTGTGACAACGTTCACATGTTACAGTGTAATTTTTTAACTCGCAGCGTTAGTTTTACGTAGTAAAATTAATATTTTACCTAACCCGCGCGTGTATATAACGGGTTACGGCGTTACGCTTAATCAGTGGCTTAGCCAGCGGGTGGGCCTGGATAGCTATTTTTCTCCAAAAATAAAATGTGTTTCATATCGTTTTTTTAACGTACCTATAGTCTACAGAGTATACAACTAATATAGGTAGATACTATTAATTTTTAAAATTTTAAATAAATTCATAATATAATATATGCAATGTAATAAGTATAATAAATGTATAATATACGATACTCTGTTACATTTTTATTTAATGAAAATATTCATCGGTAATCTTATTATTACCTACATTAAAACATCAGGCCTGCTCGAGAAAAAGTGTCAAGCCACGCCACTGCGCTTAATGTGTTCATCGTTCTATACACTTTTATCTTATTTTCGTTAACAGGTAAACGATTTGATAATAGACTCAAATGTATATACTAAGTTTTCGTTTATTTTATTTATTATTTGCCTGTAAAAATTAAATTATGTATTTAAAACTGAAGTGGCGTATAGCAATATCTGAAGTTTATACAAAAAAATTTCCTTATATGTATAATATTATGTTCATGTTTTAAGAGATTTTTATAATTTTTCCGATTTCGATTTCAGCTTTTGAAAATATTATTATTAGTGAATTTGAATATCAAGTCCTGCATAATAGACGTCATTACATATATTAATCAAACGCTATTGCTCAAGAACACACTATTATATTGTTTATCAAAAATGTAGATACTTTATTTATACAATGAAAATTTCCATTTAACCTAATTTAAACGTGATTAAAAATAAATAGTAATAATACAAATATACAATTCATCATAATAGTATATTTATTATAATTATTTTTTGTTGTTGTTATAATGGAATTTATATTTTTTAAATTTAATTTAATTTAATTTTTATCACTATATTTTAATAATAAGTATTTTACGCATATGCGAATTATAATTGATTTTCTGTAATGTAGGTAACTATAATATAATATAATATACTATTATATACTATAATTAAAAGTACCGTATTATCATTTTGATATGCTAATGGATTTATTTTTGAATACCTAATTAATTAAAAAAATATTTTTGTCTTGGTAAAGTTAATTAATTTCGCAGTAGTCAGTTTATGGTAAAAAAATACGTAATAATACCATTATGCTATGAACTGATTTTTAATATTTTTAAAATAACGTAAGTACCAATTATAATAGTATTCAAAACACCGTTAATAATAGGAAATTTAATTTTTAACGCGAATGTTCAATAATAAAACTTTGTTGAAATACAAGTTTTTGTTATATTTTATAGACGACCATATAATTATACTAAAAATTTAAACATAACAACTTTTTATTAAAATGTAATATAATGAAGAAATATAAACTTGGAGATTTACTTATTAAATCTGTAAATTTTTTCTTTTCTTTTTTTTTTATACATTTTCAATTTCCAATTATCATTAAATTATAAATTATACATTTGGCAGAGCCTAACTGTTCTATCATGATACCTAGCAGATAAGTTTTATAGTCTTCTTAGCATAAACAATTTGTAGGTACGTGAGATTGTGACAGACGTTACAGACAGTCGGACTGAGTAGCGATCAGTTGTAAATTATTATTCTTCATCGTGTGTACGCAATGTGGAATTTCTTGTACACAACTTGTAGGTGGATTTTTTTCAATTTTTATTTATTCACCATTTTATGATAATATTGTGTACTCTAATGTTTGTGTTAATGCGCAATGTACAATAATGTAATAAGTTTAAATAATTAGGTACAGGGGAAAAAATGAATCTACATCGTTAATATATTATTTTACTATACCTATACTATATATATATATATATATCTTCTATATTCAAATTTAGGAATTATCACACGTCAGAAAACGGATAATAATATGTATAGGAGAACGTACGTCATCGCAGCTAGGTAGGTATTTATACCATCGAAATCGTATTTTCATAATACATAGTTAATTGTATAAGTTATGATATTATTTGCCGTTGAATAAGGACGATTTTAACTTGGAAATGGGTAATGAACAACTCTGAGACTACAATAGTCGAAAACCCCCGATGATAATATGTTTCGGCATCGTGTATTACAAGATATAATAATAATAATACTATGCATATGCACGTCACGTTAGAAAATAGTTGATGTGTATGCTTGTGCGTTTGTAAATTCCGTAGTACGTCCATCACTGTGTTCGAAAACTTTTCCGTTCAAAACTAGAAAGTAACATTTTGTTGATGCACGTATGGCCGTTAATACAATATATACATATATAATATACTGATGTGTATAACTGGGTGAGTTAACTATTTTTTTTTTTTTTTTTTTACAACTCGTTAACTTGATTTGGAAAAATCCAATTTAAGTTAAAATAGCAGAAACAGAGACTCCGCATCCAATTATAGAACCCTATAGCTAGTTACTAACAGAAGTTATTAATTGTTTAGGTTCATTTTTGATTAGATAATTGCTTAAGAAAAAACCGCGGCACCATCGTGATAGTGTTGGAGGATTTGAAACTAATGTATATTAGGGTGAGATTATAATAATATTTCAACATTCGACAATTTATTATTTACCAAACATATAACATAATATGTATAATAAGTTATCAATACTTATCATCATTAAGAACATATTATAACACAGTAGAAAATATTTCGTTATTCTTTCATAAAACATTGCATTTTTAATCAAGTTTCACTCAAAATTGTATTTATTTTTATTTTTATTTTTTCTGTTTCATATTTTTTATTAGATATTTACAAATATGAAAAGGTTTGATACTATATTTTTACGATTTATCTAAAATCAATAAAATTAAATTAAGTCTTTTTTTATTTAACATTATAGTTTACAAATTAGAGGTAATACATTATAGTAGGTAGTTAGGTTAAAAAGTAAGAATAAGTTAATAAATTACAAACATATTACATAACAATGTTTGATTCTAATTAAAAAAGCTTAATGTAATTTAAGTTAAGCTATTTCCACTGCAATTATTAAAATATATGATAAATTATATCTATCATAATAACATATATTACCATAATTTAAGCGATTATAGTTAAATCTTTTTTACTAAATTCATCAAAATTTGAAAATTTGCAAATTATTTTTTGGTAAAAAATCAATACAATTTTTATTTATAACGACCAAGATTTGGAAATTTAATACTTATTTCTTCTTAAGTTTTTTTTTTCAAAAAAAAAAAATTGTCGTTAAACCACATCATATTATATGAGCGATTCAAGTTCAAATGTTGATAAGTTGGATGTTAAAACGTATAATTTTGATTTTAGTTAATTTTTGTAGTTCAATAATACGTAGGTGCTTAACATTTTTCACCACTATATTTACTATTATTGTATTCATTATAGGTACATAATTATATTTTTAAATTTATGTTCCTATGTTCACACCGGTCTGTGCTACATCGATATTGGCTCATAAGTTAATAATAGCTATTTTATGTACGTAGGTATATATTATGATTTATTTTTGGTAAAAAATAGTTCAACGTTCAACCAACCGTAATTTTATTTTTATTTTTCAATGGAAAAATAAATTACTAATAGCTAGCAATATAAATATCAAAATATATAGTGAAATGTCCATAGAACCGTTTCTTATTGGAATAGTATTTCGTACTTATGTACTATCATTACAGAATTGAAATTCAACACTTCCAACTCAATACAATTAAGTATTATCATGCCACTTACAATACAACATAAAGACTTCACTGGTTTTAAAGTTTTATTTATTTTCAATTGGAATATTCAAGTAGATAGTATAGGTACGTTTTAAAGTTTTATTATTGCTAGTAAGATGGCGGGTATGCGATAACTTATGATTGATATCCTATAAAATAATAATAATAATCAATAACTTAAATGAAAATTTGAAAATTGGAAATCGTTCCTTTTTTTTTCGTTGTTGGTAGGTATACGGTGATTATTTAATTATTTGAAAATCCCTACCAGTATGAAATGATTAATATATATTTTATAATGACATGTTTTAAGTATCGCCTGAGTTCTTATGTCCTATCGTAGAATAATAAAGGATCAAAGTAATCGATAAAATGCACGATTCACCTATTAATTGTAGGTACACGTGTTTATTATTCACTATGGTGATTATATTAATTTATTTGATATCTGCTTGTTAAGAATTAGTTCGGCACAAACGAATTACAATATACTATTTAGGTATAAGTATAGTTCGTTAGACACTTTTAATTTCGTAAACAAACTGGATTTCATTAGTCGTTCACAAACTAAAGGAGCTAATTTGTTAGATAATCAGCTTTATAATTTTACGTTTGTGCTGTATATGATGTTTATTTTATCAAATTGTCACCGATAATACTTGCAGAGAACAGGATTATCGATTGGAGATTTTATGCTGTCATTACAAATCGTAAATGTCCACAAACCTGCATACCTAATTATTATACATATTGTGTGTGTTTGTGTGTGCGTGTAATGCGTATTCGTTAAAATAAGCACACACAAATTGGATAATTTTTCTACCATTACCTATTACGTTTTATATTTCATCGTTCTGGTTTCGTGGTTCCTGTACTTTCCGTAATTTGCGTAAAATTTAATTAAATATTTTATACTAAACGACACACCTCTATTCCACATTTTCCAATTAAAATACTTATTAAATGATTTATTTAAAACAATTATAATCATGAAGATATTTAACACATGCATGGTGTATAAGATAAACTGTTTTGTTATATTAAATTGGTTTTGGGAAACGGAAATTATTTAAAACGATCTTTTTATTGTATACAATTATATTATTACGCATGCGTAATGATTAATGAATCACAATAAATTAAAATAAAATTATTGAGATTCATATAAATATAATTAATTTATAAAATGAAGCCGTTGAAATAATTAATTTAATAATAATAAAAAAAAAAACTCAACAGAAAACGTATGAAAAGTAGTCGTGACTTGGGAATTATAAAACACAAATTAACTCCAGCAGTAACGTTTTCAAACAATACAAAATCGAGAAATTTTTTACTTATGTAGTTTATGTCGGGTACATTTATTAATTTTTTATTACCTAATACGAGTAAAAAAGATACTTACTATAGTTACTAGTACGTAATATGCGTACTGCAATTCGTAATGCCGTTGGACATTGTGTGCGTATTTGTGTGGATAAACCACAATATGTTTATTGTTTAAAAATACCCGATGATGTTATGGGGATAGTGGATACTGTAACTACATGTTATTAGTTATTAAACAGTACTTCACTACTCCGGCCATGTAAAAATTGAACTTTCTCAACTATAAACCAGGTTAACATTTAGTAGATATTCTGCCTGCACTCCAGTATTGGTATACCTACTATGTCGATAAATTTGTTTGTAACTCATTGAGAGAAAAAAAGATGAACCGAGTTTATTAAAATTAAAAACTTATACCTATATGTAGGTATAATAATAGAGTAATAATAATTATTAATACAGTGAGTGTAGTAATAGCTGTAGTGTACTTTTAAGCATGGAATTAAAATTGAACACTATTAGCAGCGTACTATATATAGTTAAAAATGTATAGTGGTTGAACTATTGTATGACGTAATTCGTTCAGTAGTTTATTGGATGGATTATTATTATGTTCAGATTTATTCTCAAAGTGTATAGTAAATATTAAAGTACAGGCGTGTTTAAAACAATAGCGCGCCTAGATAATATGTAAACAAATTAACACAACAATAATTGAAATATTATTTAGAGAAGAATAAATACTTTTATATACCTAATTCAAATAATTAAATACATAAGTAAAAAAAATAATAAGTAATTCAGTGCAGTATATTGTGAGTTTTTAAAACAATACAATTTATTTATAAAAATATATAATCAAAACAAAATTAACAATAATTTAAAAAAATAAAATAAAAAATCGTAGAAAAGGAAGCACCCCCATATAAGGGATTTTTGCTATTATTGCAGTGTTTACAAATGATTTAAGCCACCGATAAAGTATGATGTAACGGAGGAGGGATTGAAGTGTACCTATAAAATTTTGGGCTGAGAAAAAGAGGTTTTGTAATGAGTTTATTTGGTCCTCAGTTTCACGAAATTACGTTAAAATTTTTTTTCTATACATCCCCAAAGAATCGATACATTGAAATTAAATTGATATTAAACATATATTTGTTAATTTAATGAAATATTCCTTACCTGGCAATAATTAGAGTATTCGTAGAATTTTATGTTTGGATACAAGTTAAATAAACCTCTTATGTGTATTCAACAGTTATACGCAGGGATTAATACAAAATGAAGACATTAAGTTTTAATTAAGTAGATTTTGTGTATGTTATACTGCTACTCGTGTTATTGGCAAGTAGGTGGTTAGTTTAAGTCCAATAAAGTTAAGGTCAACTAGGAAAGCAGATTATCTAAATTAGTCAGAACTTAGAGAAATGTAGATTAAATTATGGTGTTTTAACATTTCCATTAAAATACGTTGTTTAAATGTATTTAAATGATTATTATACTATACCAAATCATCGGCATTTAAGATTAAAAAAATCTTTAAAAATAATAAAGATTCAATATTATATAAATTAATGACGAATGGCTTTATAGACATTAAAATTCTATCATTTACAAAAAATATGTATTTTTTTTTATGCACGCGTTAAAAATGTATTTCAAAAAACAAAATAAAAATGTTTATAGGTAGGTATCACGAAAAGTATTTGATTACAATATAGTTAACTCGGTAAATTAGTGAAAATAGAATATCGATGTGGTATACGAGGTGTAACTATACATGTAATATTATTTAATTATTATATTAATAATATTAATACCTATACATAACAATATATTCGATTAAAATTTACAACCATTAATACTAGACGTAATGGACTTATTGATTTGAGCCGCTTGAGGTAACATTATTTTATATTAGTGTCTATCGTTTTAAATATAGTTTGTTACTATAACATATATGTATTTAATAATATCTACAAATAATAATAAAACGATATATAACCGTAAACAAATAGTAATTTAAATTTTTTTCAAGTGGAAAGAGTTGATGTATGACCTTTTAAAGGACCTCATAAATGTCTAGTGCTCTGGACTCGAATAGATTGCGTGTTTGGTATTTTAGTATTTCATAATATACAGAAGGATTTTTGCGGTATTGTACGTCATCAAAATATAACAACCATAATATATAATCAAACCATATTATAGTATAGTAGAACTTTTAGCACGATAAGTTAAACGTCGTTATTAGTTAAACTCCGCTTAAGTATTGGGTATGCCATTTTCCAAATCATATTTTATTGGTTACCAAAATATACTATGTTTCTTATTTTTATTACGATAAGGTTGTATGGTACATCAAATTTATATGGTTTTTTTTTATCACTGATTTATAAGAATAAAATAATAGTGAAGTCGAATTTTGTTTTAAATATTTAGTCGTTATAAATGTACAAAAATGAAGTTAGCATGTGCCAAATTGTATAATATTAATTCATTTGCATGATCAAATAATTTGAATAGATGTAAAATTCAAAGACCAGCATATAATTTATACAGTGTACTATATTATGAATTTTGTACGTATATTTAGTATTTACAGCAGTATCATAAAACGTACAGTGAATTCTTGAATAAAAAAAACCACTATGATTGAGGTTTATATGATTATTAATTAAATTTAGTAGTGCATTTACTGAAAATAATGTATTCAATATGTACAAATCAATGTCCAACTGATGTTTATATTGTGTACATTCAATATATGTAAAATATGGAATATGTAAGTATTAGTTAGGTACCTACAACTATTAAAGTTTAATAGTTTGTGGAAGAGTATAATACTGCTTGTTTAATTGCAATCACACACTCAACTCAATCAAAACCCGCCTATATATTATACAGGTATGTTTTTTAGTTAGCACTGCAGAGAACGTTTTTCAAACTTTTAATTAACAAATTAAAAAATTATCAATTACTATTTTTTTTTTTTTTTAATTCTTATAGCAAAAAAAAATAAAACAAATCAATTGGTTTAATGTGATGTTTTATTTTCCTATAAGCCCACACTCATTTTCGGAGCAATAAATGTATTGATTTTACAATGTGTGTATTTTTTTTATGAATGTCAATAAATTTTTTTTTCAACTACATATTTGAACTTAATATTTTGACAAAATAGTATAAAGTATAAAAGAAAAATGAGTATTTTCACTCGCTACCTATAGGCTATACGTAATACATAATATTCACATACTCGTACTATATATGTATATAGTTGAAAGTGACAATTAATTATTAATTATGAATTGTATATAGTACCTATACCTACGAGTTTGCAATTACACCATATGCGTATAGTATTATAGTCTATATTGAATATTCACAAGATATTATATTTTATTTTATTTAATAATATAAGATTTTATGATTTGTGACCGGATTTTGAAATGATATATATTTTTTTTTTTTACTCATCGAGAATAATGCATTACTTAGTACATATTATAATAGTTGTAATATAATATCATAATTTAATAAAGATATTATAATCTTATAACAGATACTTCAAAAGTGACGATTTTATAGAATAAAAAGTAGGTATTCGTAAATTTAGTATTTATAGATGTGATGAATGTTACGTCTTATGTATTATTCTATAGAAACTGTTTTATTTTATGTCGATATCCGTCGTCTTTTACACAATAAAAGCACATACCTACATTCGAACTTTGAAAGTGCTTTCAAATTAGATCTAGTATTCAAGTTATCTATACACTATAGTTGATACTTAAGGGGTCAAAAGAATTACATGCTGAATGTTATAAGTGTTAAATAAAAAAAAACTCATATATCTAAAATGGCAAAAATATATTTTTAAAAAGTATTCAATGAATACAATACTCTAATGTAAAAATCTAGTGTAAATTCAACTTTTATCTATGGTTGTTCGGTTTTTATTTAAAACAGAATAAGAAAATTGATTTTGTCAAATATTCGTTTTGCTTGAAAATTCTCATTTTCCTCTGATTTTATTTTATTGGTTTTTACAATTATAAAGAAAAGTACTGCGAATTTTTTTACATTTGACCCTCCAATGTATCATCTAAATTAACTTTCCTACCAAAAAAGATATTTTAGTTCAACAATGCTCTAGTTACCCATACATTTTTAAAATTCCCTACTTTTAATGACAATACAGTAGATGTGATTAAACGTGTACCTATACGTATAAAACTAATGAATTTAAAAATATAGCCATTATAGTCATTATACATATCATACTTGTGTCGACATTAAATTGATAAAAGCGTAAATTAAATGAGATTGTGCATAAGGGCGACGACACTCTACTTAATCACGACGTGCCTACATTATACAGCTCAAAATATTTTATGTTTAGTAATATTATGCATGCAGTAGACAATTTTATTTAAAATATTACTCTCAAAAAGGGTTAGGTAATAATACCTATATGCATACATGACACTAAAAAGTATCGACCATTCGTGGAGAGTTGATATTTTTTCTTTAACACTTGCAATGCACAATGCACGTTGTTCCATAAAAAACAAAAAGTAAAACTGCCTTTTAGAAAGTGAAGATTTATATCATTTGAATTTTCATTTTGCAGCATTTTTAGCTATATTTTCTTCGTAATAATTGCATTTCTAGAAAATCAAAATAAATTATATTCTAATAAATATAATGTAGGTAAATGTTATAAAATTATTTAGTACAATAAATACCTTTTTTAGAATTTTAGATTTGTTGAACACATAATATTACATCTATAATAAGGTAGATACTGTGCAGTATACTAAATGAAATCAATAACAAATTTATGAGTTTGCTTAAACGTAAATGGAAATCTATTAAAGGTATAATAATAATGATGCCTATACGAAAAAAATATTTCATTACCTACCTACAATATTTTGTATTGCTGTGATTGACATTGACTACATGCAGGTTTAGTTTCAAGTTGATTGTTATTGAATGTGTTTGTAGTTTACCATTATATTTCATGTTTTGTACATACATCGAATGACCTTATATTTTTTATAGTCATAAATCCATTTTTTATTGTGCTGTTTTTGATGCTTTTTAAGACTTTAATATCAACACTTTTTATACAATTGCTTAGATTGTTTGGTTTTATTATTTTTTTTTTTTTTTTTGCACAATACGATGAAAATTTTTACTGGATATTCTTATTTAATAAAATGTCTAAATTTTATTTCGATGACCTGACATATTATATTGTTATAAGGTTAATCAATAATAATAAATAATTTTAGTCACACTTTTTTTTTTAGTTATAATTTATATATATATTTTTTTAATTATAAACGACTAAAGTAAGACTTACAAGAGGTATTCGATTATTCATGTGTATACTAATTTTTAAACATCACACAACAAGAATTTTGAACACTTTTTGCTTGATGGTTTATTATAACATTATTTTTGAATGGTTTTGATGGTAATAAAATACTGTACAATTTCTAAGACTGGCGGATTGCGAGACGCTTATATTGCTCAACACTACGACCCAGCCCATAAATTGTTTTTCCCCCTTTAGTTGCAACATTTTAATACATTTTAGTCGTAAAATCCGTTTCATCTATATGTAAGGCCTATTCTTTTATTTGTAATAGCTAACAGCTCCAGCTGCAAAACAAATTAAAAATCAAACAAAAACAAAATATGACAGCTAAATACACAATATTATATTATATACTGTTAACCATTTTTTTGAAAGTCAATTTCTTAGTTGAATTTGAAATTAAACAATTCTTACTAATTATCTAATTCGTCGTGAATTAGATTAGGTAATAGAAAAATAAATATTTTTAACGACTGCAATTCAAACCATTTATTTAACACGCTCAAACAATTTAAAACTTACCTAGGTACCTATAAATAAAGATACATATAATATACAATCAAAAAATTGCCAAAAATCGTATTTGTTATTGCAATAAATCTAAACCTAAAGTTATAAATTTGTCTAAACTAACAAGAAAAATTACAAAAAAAAAAAAACAACTGAGTGTATCAAAATTAAAAAAAAAAAAATTTCATCAAAATCATTACTTTTTTTCGATCTTAAAAATATTATTGGGTGGTCAAAGTTGTTATTATAGAAAACTGAAATAGACATTTTCATCCCAAACACGTTGCATTGTGTGTTGTTTAGCCGTTTATTTTCATTTTTATTTTTTTTTTTACAAAAATGTGCAAATCGAGTCTTTTTTATGAAAAGATTTTATTGAATTGGCACTTTTTCGATCTTTTTAGGTTCTCGTTGTTGAATATTCGTCCAGCTAACAACATCACGAGACCAACAATAGCACGGTAAAATCCAAGTAAAAAAAAAAAAAAAAGATTTTTTTCTAGGGAAAAAACTTTTAACACTTCTTCATTCATTGACGCGTTTATGGTTTATGCAATCTGTCGAAACCGACGACAATCGACAGTGACTGTAATATAATATTATGATTCTGTGTTATATAGTATATTATTCGCAATGCAGCCGTGCTATTCAAATCAGTTGACGGAAATTATTATCGACATTCATACGCAGTATGCCGGTATAATTCTGAAGCCTATAATATGTATATACAATTCGTATTGTATAGTATATATATTATTATATTATTTGACAACGCATATTCAATTTATATTAACAGACAGAGAACCAAAATATGCATAATATATTATGACGTGTAATTGTGCATAATACGTATTCCGAAATAATTGCTATTAACAGAATGCATTATATACATATACATATAATATACATCAGCGAAACCTCTGAATAGCGGACACTCTCGGTTACCAAAATGTTGTCCGATATTCAGAGGAGATAAATGGAGGATATTATATATACCTAATGTGTAAAATGAGAACATAATATTATTATGTATACCATATATTTAATAATTACACATCATTTTATTTTTAAATACTGGTACCTAAAAATTACAAACTATGTACATTTAATTGAATTAAAAGATATTTATAATTATTATTAATGTTTAATTTAAATATTTTATAAATTCATAAATAAAAAAAACCCGATGCATACACTCAATTCCGAGAGAAAAAAATTAGTCGGCTTGGTCTGTCCCTGTACTATCTCAATTGCAAATTGATTTGTACAGACTACAGTAGGTACCTATAAGAAAAAATAGAACTGTTTTCTACCTCTTTTAATAAAATTAAATAACACACATCTTTTACTCTACTCTGATACTGTATCCAATGAGTTCCGTAAACTTGTATTTTTTTAGTATGAAATTTGAAGTTTCAGTACTTCCTCGAGCCTGTTTAGTTTCATTTATGTATAGTTGCCATACTTCGTGTCTTATTAATTAACAGAAACCAGTTTGTCATCATTATATTTAGTGTAAAGTGTAAGCACGTTTTTCATTATTTTCTAACTATGATTTATATTATGATTTTTAAGTGCCCACAATTCGGAGGTTTCTTTATTTACTAATAGTATAAATCACGATGTATCTTCTCTACATCGTGGTATAAATGTATCTACTCCTTAACCCTAAAAAAAAATCCCGTCTGTTATTAAAGGATATCCGTTAGAGGAAGTTTCACTGTATGTATATAAGATAATTATTGTAAATGTACGTTAATATAATGAAACAAAACGTGGTCAATTCAGGTGTAAAATTATATGATTTTAAATTACAATTTTTCAAGCTATTTTAATTAGTTAGAACATTACTCAATATAATAATAATAATTATAATAATACGTATTATGTAATGATAATTGATACGTATTGATTAGTTAGAATATATAATTTACATCATATTATACCTATTAGATATTAAAATGTATTACTCATTGTGAATGAACTGATAATATTTTTTTTATATACCTACATAGATATGAATGATTGACATATTATTTATTTTATTGTTTTATAAAAAATATAAACGAACTCGAGGAACAATAAATTTAAAAAAATAAATATAATTCTATCATTCCATCTATCAAAGTACAAAATAAAAAATAATGAACATTATTTTACGTTCGGACAATACCTCAAATAAATAATCAATGAAAACGTCACATCACTATCAATAGTTGTAGTATAATACTTTTCAAATAAAAAGTTTGACTTTGTTAAAAAGGCAGGCGTTGTGAATGTCATAGTTTATCACAGGTTTTCTACCCATCTTTGAAAAGAATATTGGAAAGTTTGGAAATTACTTGTCTGAAGTAGGTACTATTTGTGTTAAATTTCTAATGGGTTGATATATGAAACATTATTGAAGCATTCCCTTTACCTGTAAAATGATACCAATGATGCGTTATTAAAAACAAAACGAAAAAAAAATACGCCATCTTGAAACCCAATCGACTCCAAGTCTAAAATTTTCAAATAAGACTTTTAAATAATATGTATTCTGCGGGTAAAATAGCTGCTATTATGATACATACTAAGTATATCGCATTATCGCCATAAATATGTTATATTACGCTTTTCAAATATTTAACTTTATATATTATGTTCTTTTATTTTTTGTTCATATTATATATCATTATAATATTATTATAATCAAATAAAGTTAAACTCGTGTACGATTATTACTAGAGTTCTTACAATATTGAATGACAATAAATTATTATTAGTCATGCCTGTCATTATACAATGATTTTAGATTTGTTAAACATAATTCTTTAATCGTAATACTCACGTATAACCGCATGACATATGTATAAAATGTTTATCATGTATAGTATATTATATTCTATACAATTATTATTATAGATAGTGGAAAAATATAAATAACACGTGGCGTTTTCGTCTTGTGTGACCCAAAGAAAATAGCTATAAAAATGGTAATCATATTATCGCTCTCAAAACGTATTTTGACAGTAAACCGTTTAATGGGTACTGCGATAGTGACATACACTTCCGACACGACCGATCAAGTGGCTCGCGCGGAACGTATGCATAATATATTATTATGTAGTGACCTTCCACCGTAATGATATTTATCTACACGCGTTCGGTTATTTTTACGACGTATATATTGTATGTAGTACTACATAATGTACGCGTCTCGCCACGTTCGGATTTTCTGTATGGTTGACGAGTGACGTGTACAAAAAAAAATCCGTTGACGAATTATTATAGTATAATATTATACACCTATAGCGCGGTTTTTGAACGCAAAACTGGACGTTTGAAGAACACTATGATATGACCCCGTGTCTGAAAATTGGCACTACAAACTGCAGTAGTGTAGGTACTATTGGGATTAGGTGAACGGCCACCGACAACCGTCGAGGTGCGAAATGACCGTAAGTTCTACTCAACGGCTGTGAACCGCGATGGCGATGGAGTGGTAGCTGACTTAGTCTAAGGTGGACGTTTTATGAAAATAAATAAAAAAAAAACAACGACGTAAGCCATTAAATACAATATCAAACATTATCAATTGTACACAATATTTTATATAGATAATATATTATTATATAATATGACATACAGTGGATTCCGCCAAATTTGGGCACCGGTTAATATGGGCAAAATGGTCTGGTACCAATACAAATGTATTTAACTCATGTTAAAAAAAAAACCTCATAATATGGGCACTCGATTCGGTTTATGTGGGCAATTTTATTTTATCATAGCGTTAGAATGTATTACACATAATATGCATTTAAAAACGACTAACATATAATCAGGTTTTTTCGGATCTATATATGAGATAGTGTTTATCGACAGTAATAAAATGCATAACTATTTAAACCTTATTTTTTTTATATTATACGCCTTCCACTTCAAAATGGTAATTTTATTCAGTATGTTATATTTAGTTTTTTTTTCAATTACCTACATGGTTCACATGTGCAAAATAAAAACTTTTTTTGATATTTTAAACGTTTGTGTTTTTGAACTGATTTCGGTTTTTATGGGCATATAGGGCTGGTCCCAACGTGCCAACATTAAGCGGAATCCACTGTGTTTTAGTTCTTAGTGCATATGCCATACAATATGTCTCAATTTTTCATCTACATCAGCCCTCGAAAACTGTTTTGTTATTTTAGTTATTTCTAACTTTGGTTATATACATTAAGATTTCACACTCCAAGTTCTTTTAAAGATATACAGTGTATTAAATGAAAAATCGGCATTAAAACGGGATAAAACGCGTCCTGTTCGAAGTTATGGGACTTATAATGATCAACAAAAGGGACGATTCCGTTTTAAACGGAACGTCTGATCAGCGAGGGTCAACCAAACTCGGTCCCGTCCGACTACACAGTATAGTTTTGTGTGTAGGTAGTCGTGTTTAATAGTACCCAGAGTCATCGCAACCTGCAGTCGATGGTATTACGACGTGATCGTCGCTGTCTGGGCTTTCGGCGGTCATCGTGTACCTATATAATTTTATGGCAGGTAGGTCTTACGGAGTGGACTGAACACTGATAAATCGCGTCGTGCATAAAAACTTTATACCTATATCAACTATACACCATACGCGCACAATAATAATTATACATATCGTGCGAATTACACGTATTGAGGTAGGTACGTATGTAATATTATATATTATGATGATGATAATACTTTATACATTTATACACAATATTATACGTTATACATTATGTTGTTATACTAATGTTACTAATCTTATATTGTCGTGTGTATAGCGTATATAGTTCTGTACGACTTATAATTATATACTCTCTAATAACTCGTGATGTACACTCATGTAACTACTATATACTCGAAGGTAGGCTTACCGTAGTGCGCACTAGTTCGTACGGAAAAGAATGTGCACTCAATCGTATAAAATACATTATGTATACACATAATAATATAATATATTATACCTTATTACCCGCGTGTACTACTACGCGCCAGCCACGAGTGAGCCCAGTCTATTGTACCGATGACAAAGGGACACTAGCCGTTTTATTAGCTGTAGGTATTTATATTATTATTATATTATACTATACGAGTAGTATATTACGTGTGTGCTGCTTCAGTCCTTTCTTTTACCGAAGGACAAAAGCGATTTCGTTCCGAATTCGTATGCCGGACTCGAGAGGAGGAGTGTACAGGTATACCTGTCCTGTCTCTATATTTAGATATAAATTTATGTAGGTACGCGCACCGTATTATGTCTGTATATAAATATATAGGTAAACGGTTGACGATGTAAAAAAAAAAAAATATATATATATATATATAATATATTAAATATACAAACCGCATCTGAATAGGTAATAATATTATAATAATGTTACGTCGATGTTATTTGTCCAAGCAGACCGACTACAAAATATATTAGGTATATTATATTCGTCGTTTTTTTTTCTTTCTAAATCAAACCCGTCTCGTCGGAAAAACAATAATCGCCTCCGACGTCGAATTATTACATATAGTCGGTTAATAAACGACGTACCACAATGGAACCTACTATAACGTAGTATATTATAGTTAAACAATAATAGAATGCCGTACAATACGATTTGCCCTTCATAAATACAATTAAAAGTTCTGACGTTCGGTTACGGTTAACTATATATAGGTATTATACGGTGTGCGGCAATAGCATAAATTATATTATTATATAGTATACTATTTCACATTGTTCAAACTCGAAGCGACTAAGTAAGAATAGTATATTATTATAATCTAGGTTTATATAGTGAATATAATTATTCCTATTTTCGATAAATGAACACTCTAATTCAATTAGAATTTAGAAGTTACAACAGACACAACGGTTATATTAATGTGATTGGATTATTTACGACATTAGAGTTTACATTCACACGGCTGCGGCGAACAAAACTGCAACTGCACATTGCCGCTGACTCTCGAAACGAAGAAGATTATTGTTCAAATCTGAAAAAAAATTTCAAAAATGTTTTTTTTTTTTTTAGCTTAAAACACGATTTTCATGTTCTGCGGTTATTTACACGATAAACGTATAGTGTACATTAATATTCACTAAACTATATTATGTATAGTGATCAAAAGACACGTATAATAACGTAGGTCGGTACACTAATATTAACAACATTCGACTTTAATATTTTGTCGAAATGGTCGTGTAGACAAATTATACGTACTCACATAATAATATGTTGTGTTTTGAGTGGGCTGAGTAAGTCTGCTACAGGGGAGACGGCGGCGTTGTATGTGCTGAAGGATGAAAATGACAAAGCTTTTTGCCGTATATATATACTACAGTACGCGAACGTTCTTAGTCGCAATTTAGTTTATACTTTCAGTAAACACTTAAGTGAGAAAAACGAAAACGTTCTGCTTAATACTTAAACATTAAACGTCGTCGTGTACAACGTTATACTTGCCGATTTACACACACATTTAACGGATTAACCGTTGTCGGGTAACCACTACGAGTGCCGTGCATGTATATCATGCGCGCATTTTAATTTTTTATTTAGACGTTTTAAGGACTCGGCGTTTAAGCAGCTCCCGTCGCTTAATCCTGCAGTATCCACGTTAAAATCAACCGGTTTTTTAATATTATATTATAGGACGTTTCTATAAATTCCTCGAATGCGCAGCTGCAGACTGGCAGTTTGTTTAATATAATTATCTAATAGTAAATAAAATGTAATAAACACTAAACGATCAATTAGATTGACCGGCTGGTTGACACAATATTGTACACGGAACGGGCACATGTGGGATGTGATGGTCTGGCGGAAAATCAATTAATCCTCTTACCGCCGTACACGTATACCTACATACGATCAAAGGGCACACCGCTGCAGCAGATATAGGTCCGCGTATATTATTCGTGCGCAGTGTGCACAGTGGCAGAGCGTATGGTCCGCGTTCGAATGGTAACTTTAATAATTAATTAATATGTGACGTATATGTATATTGTACATGTATATTATATTTTATGTCTGCAGTAGTTAACGAAACTTAATACGACGGGCACCACTGATCAGCGGCCCCGCCATCGACTCGATAATGAAAGGCTAATCTTTTCATAAGAACTTAAAAAAAAAATATATAGGTATCTCGTGCTGCAGTTATTTCCAGAGCTGATTGATGGAATCGCTAAATGAATCATATAAATTATTAACAACGAGTTTAAAAGGGTCTGCAGTACTTTGTAATGTATTATGCAAATTTTGAATTAGCAAAAAATAAGACCATATTATTTTTAAGCGGACAAACACAGAATATAATGGTGAATACATATACCTACCAAAACACGCGAAAGCCGTTTATAAGATAATATTATAAGTATAATAATATATAGATATAGTAATAATATTGTTTTATTGTTTTTATTACTATTGCATTGTTTAAAAATATAATAAAATATTATTATCATTCGTCTCTATCGATTACAATTGTATTATATTTAGAGTAAGTAAATATATTATTTAACTAAATAAATAAATCGCAACAAAGAAGTAAAATGTACATGTTGACAATAGTTTTAGTTAGAGAATAATTATCTATCAAAATATACTTATCTTGTATCTAATATGTAGTCTATTGTAACTACGTGTAAAAAAAAAAAATGAAATACCTTAAGTTAAAAATTGACCTGATGTGTTTAGTATTTTGATATAGTCTATATACATATATATACATAAATGCAGATGACTTATATTCTAGAAAATTCTTATTTTTTTATTAATAAAAAAAAAGGTACCTATTTTGTATCTTTATAGATTTTTAAGAATTGTTCTCATTCCTGGTAGGACAGATAGTTAATAGCATACCTATTTTACTTTGCTGAGAACAAAATAATGGTATGATTTTCACAAATGTATGAAAATTGATGTCGCAATGTAACAATATTATGTATTTTTATTAAAACACATATATAATATGATTTAAATATAAATTAATACATGTAGTATTGAATAGAAGTTTGAAAGATCTCACTTTAAATCACACTAATAATATTTGTAAACAAATTTATAAATCTACTTGAAACGTAATTTTTTATTTATGATAAGAAAACAGTTAAGTTGTATATAAAAAAAAAAATTGGGATAGTGTGTACTAACCGCTTTGCTATAAATTAGGTATCTAATGGGTCACTGTAGTTATGGATGTCTTAAATTTTAATTCAATGATATATTACTATAGACGAAAAATGGTTCTGACCGGAGATGATCCATTAGACTATATCACAATGGAATATTTTTGTCCATACATAATATGTATTGTAAATTGTAAATTGTAATGTGCCGACTATCGTAAGTAAAACGTTCCTTAAACGGAAACACGTCTTGTAAAACAGAAATAATGTAATATGATTTTGCAAAAAATACTGATTACCTATAATAGACATTTCGAATGATAATTTTTGAAAAATACTAACTGAAAAATAAACGCTGTTTACCAACTTTTAGTACCTATGTGTTTAAACCGCCTTCACTATGAACATCAGTGATATGGCAAGCATATTTCTTAAATTATAAACAAAGTATTTAAACAATAAACCATACACAACCCATTACAATATAATAAATAATTCGAGACTGTAGGCTAATTTGAACTTATGTTATAAAACATAGGTCATCACTCATCAACAATTTAATATCAAATAAAAGTACTATGATAATCAATTAAATATTCACCCATTGATTTTTAAATCTGAGATGAATTTCCAGGATTTCCATTTAGCAAACGTCGTTCACCAGGCCACTGATCAATACCGCCTTTAAAATCGCACTTCAACACAATTATTATTATAATATATTTATTGTTTTGTTTATACTGAAATGTTTAATACAAATTTAATGCATAAAATCGGTGTTTAATGTTTAATATTTTTTTTTATAAAAGCCAATTTAATATGAATAGCATTTTGAATTATATATCTTATATTATAAAACAATAACCTTTTATTATGAGTGCGTAACTCAATTACTAATCGTTATTTAATAAACCAAACTAAATAAGTAAGACGCCTTAAACATTTAATAAATATGAATACAGTAAAGCACACTTAACAATGGAAAAATATGCATTTAAAAAACAGAAAAATGGCGCTCATTACTATTGGATAAGTACATTTTCACATTAATAATTAACTAGAATATATATTAATACATTTGTTTAAAATATCAATTATTTTTTATTATATAAATTATAAATACATTGTGCTGTTGAAAAATCCATCATACACCACATCAATAATCAATATGTATAAAGATTATTAGTCGCAACTTTTATTTTCAATTTATGAAATTTATCTAAGTTTATTTTAAGTAAGTTGAACAATATATTGATAATAAATATTTTAAAAATCATCATTTATGGTTCATTAGGTAAGATAAATAATATAATCTCAATCACCAATTCATTTACAACTTAAACTTAAACAAAAAAGTGAAAATATTTTTCTTCTACAAATCAATAATATTCATAAACATAAGTAAAAATAATAGATTTTTTTTATACATAACATGATATAATTAAGTATCTAAAACATCAAATGGCCGATTGAAAATTTATTTTAAATATTGAATTCCGTAATAGTGTACCTAAAGGTATTTACATTGTATTTACACTTATCCATTTAGGTACACATGGTGTTTTATGGAAAAGACTATACGTAACATAGATAATAAACTCAAAAAATAACTTACCGATTAACGTGTTGATAATTGTGAAATATCAACTAAATTTAAGAGTAAATGTGAGAATAAGTATAGATATATTATAGGTACATTTATACACAACACCGGCCATTGATAAAATCATTTTTTTTGTAAGTCAGAAAATTAATTATGTATTAAATTGTTCTATATCTAGGTATATCGGTACTTATAACCATTTTCTATACATAAGATATAATTTTTTAAATATTTTGACTCTTCGTGAAAATTATTTTTAAACACTTGAAATTTGAAATTTAATAATTTACGTTTATTAGGTAGGTATACTATATTTTATAATTTTTAACTAACAAATATACCACGAATTTACCCTCGAAATTATATACGGTACCAACATCGGTATTGATTTATAAGTTGTATTACCTAAGCAATGTGTTTGGTAAAATTATTATTAAAAATTAATTCTGATCTGCCAGCTTCAAAAACGTTTTTCGTATATAGTAATGAATTGCCCAATTGCCTTCCATTGATTTCAAACTTTACACAACCATTTATATTTATTATTCATAACAAACAGCAAAGTAGGTGCACTTGAAATGTTGTAGCCTACTGTAAAGCAGAAGTAAGTTCTCTGGCTTTTTGTTTATTTTGAATTTCTATAATGTTATTCGTTGTTGACAGTCAAATTGATTAATCACGTTTAGAGGGCCATACTACGCGATGTTTGGTAAAATACTAAATAATGTTTACTGTTTAATGGCAAATACAAGCACTATATTGTATTTGTGTTGGATGTTGTACAGTATAGTTTATAACTATTATACAAAGTTCTACAATTCTGCGATTTTATATAACCGACCCTCAAACACAGTTCACATGATACTTTTTATATTACCGACACATGGAAGTCCTGATTGTACAAAAATATAGTTATCAGTTTATCACTTGTCGAAAGATAATATATGGACAGGCCTAGGGTCATAATTTATCAGCGGTCGTAACTCTTACTACAGTCGTATAAATGATGGATGGTTTTATAAGAATTTCTAGTAACGCTGAGATTTTGTAAAAATAATATTCTATAGAGTTGAAGAAAATAGTGATAATAAACGATAGCGGTAAAATGAAATATTAATTAAGATTATTTTTTATTTCGATTATTATTTTACATAAACCAATGTCACGATAATAATTCATCAATGGAAATAATAAATGATACATTTTTGTGATATTAAAATAATTTGAAACGGATAAATAACTTTGTTGTCGATATGGACATTATATCTAATAACGTTGTTAGTTTCTATGCTCAAATCAGTTTATAAGTTAATATGGAATAATTGTCTCCATTCAAGTAACGTAGTTATATAATATATGGTTTCATTCTTGTATTATACGAAGAAATACAAGATTATAGTACAGATTAAAATTATATGTTCTTAGATAATAGTCATTATAATTTCATATACATTTCACTTTGTATTGTTCAGTATATATATTTTATTTCTACGATATTTTTGTAGTAGATTAGTGCCTATAATATTTAATATAATTGTTGAATAAAATCAAAGAAGAGACAACGGCTTACAAGTTACAACTAACTAATACGCTTAATTCATACCTATTCCTATAATATCAGTATCGCATTTAGAAATCTTGAGACCCAAGGCTAAAATAATTTGTCACCGCTACTTATTATATGGTCCTAATATGGAATACATATAAATTCCATTAATTTTCAAGCAGTCAAATTTATAACATGTAAATTTCATAGGTAAATGATATAAATATATACGTACAATTACGTTAATGTACCTACTGCAATATTGTTATATCTAATAATGATCAAAGAAATTAAAACTTAATTTGAGCCAATTATATAGGTAGGAGCATTTAATAATATGCTTTAAACTTTTTGTCAAATTGAAAAGTAAACTTAATAAATGTATAAATGTTTTACATACTAACATAATCTACAGTGCAATTTGTACGCTATAATAATAGGTAATGAACAATTCAAAAATGAATGCAATAAAACGAAAGACATAATTAATTTTGGCCTTTAATTGAGAAAGAAGATTCGTCTTTATTAACGAATTTAATTTTAATTTCAAATTTAAAAAATAATAATTAAATTTGTCAAAAAATAATGAAGTTGGCGTTTATTTTTACAGATCAAAAAATAGTACCAAAAGATTTTCACGTATTTTGTAGAAAAAACCACACTAGAGGAATTTACATAAAAAAAAAATAATTATTGGTGGAATTTGCAATCTACAAAAAACAATTTTCAGTTTATTCATTTAACTTTAATAGTGTTGACAATTTTACAAAATGTATTATACATTACTAGTTACTTTATTGATTTATTATATATAATGACAACTCTATAATATAGTACATAATACTACAGAACATTGCATTTGCATTGCATCGTTGTACATGTCATGCGTTAAATAAATAAATTATATATATATATATAAAAAAATAATTGCATTTTATTTAATTAATTTACTAATTAATTATGTATTATTAACGGCATTGAATATTGATTATTAATGAAAACATTCAGAGCTCAACAGTAATCTAAATGATAGAATCATGAATGAAAAAGGGGGGAAAAAATCAAACTAAAAATATTCATTTATATTATAGATAGTAATTATAACATCGTATTTATAGGATATTATATTTATAACCTAACCTTTACACTAGGGGAAATAAAAGCCTATTGAGTACGATGGCAATAGTAAAATGGACATATTAAATAACTATATTTTATAATATAGGGTGGAACTTATTAGTTATTACTTATATTATATTCATTAACTCGATCTTAATATATATATATATATATATATATTGAACTGTTCGAAAAAATATGTAAACATCACACATTTTAAAATATAATTATAGCAGAATAATCTTTGTAGTAAAAATAAATAGACATATTTATACTTATACTTAAAAAAAATAAATAAATAATACTCCGCTGTCAGTCATACTCCGTCATAATTAGGTTCAAGATGTTCAAACATGATCAAATTCAAACATCAACGTGCAACCGAACTTCGAATTGTTCTTCTTAAAGTTTGAGATGTTCGAAGATTCAGAGAGTTAAACATCCTGTAAATAACCATCATGTTTATTGAAAAATGAAAGTTAACCGTAAACAAGAGAATTATTTTCTAAAATGTTGCTACATAACCTTTACAATATTAATGCATTATATTATACTTATAATATAATATGACTACAAATAACTGCAATAATACTTCCCTAAAAAATTGCAGACATTTTTTACTACCAGCTAATGGGGTTTAAATGATTAAATCCTGTAGCTGGGTTTTATAATTAAAGTATTTTCATTGGCTCGTTCATTAGCTGTGAATTTATTAAGATAATGAATTTTCATTCGTTTAAATTAATAAATTACTCTTCATATTATTTTGATGCTTCAATAAGATTCCAGACACATAGATGTATAATATGTATATACGTTTAATGATATACCTAACCTTAGGTATGCCCAAAACAAAAATATGATTTTAATAATTTGAATAATATAACGCCTACCTAGTTTATAAAATGAATAATTCGTTGTACCCATCAAACCATACGTTATACTTATATTAATGCATAAAATATAATTGCTATTATATCAATATTAAAAAAAATATATTCATTAAGATATTTCATTTTTAATTTTTCAATATATAAACAAAATTATGTTGTTATAATCGTGGTCATACTAATATACTTCTTATATTTTTCACTCTCCACATGAAAAATAGTTCCTGTGTCACACGATTACATATACAAAATATTACCGTCTACATAATTGATCACTTTGTAATGCATATTATTATGCATAGTAAATGTCAAAATTTAATTAATTGTTTGCCATAATATTTTGGAATTTATTTACATCAAAGACCGTTATAAAAATAATCCTGTTGGTTCAAAGCATGTTGGTCCATTATTATTGAATAGTATACATTATCCAAAGTTATTATTATAGTAATAAAGTTAAACATTTTAGCTTTATCATTTGTTTTGATACCATTCGGCATTTAGGAATATTAAATAAATTAACCAAAAATATGCAGTCTCATGTCAAGCGTACGAAACAAATGATTCGAGTTAAATTTAAAATTCAAACAATAATATTGTAAGTCAGCGATATTTGAACTCAATTAGTTCTGGCACCAAAATATTTTGAAAAACGTAAGAAAAATTAACTACCAAGGTAATATTCAAAGAGAACATTATTTTTATTGCGAATAGGTACTTTCTTTTGATACATTTTTAGTTTTTTTTTTTAGCGCATAAACGATAAACATACAATAATAATAGTATAAATTCAGTTTTTACATGAAGAGGAATTCAAATATATAGCTATATATTATTGTCTTAAAGCAATGATCATTAGTATAATAGTATGCATATTACATTACTACAATAACAGGAAATGCAAACATACATCGTACACCTTTAAAATAGTTTAGATATAATAAGTACCTACCTTGTGGCTTGTAGTACCTATGTGCGTATTATTATGCGTATGATTTCGATAAGTTTCAACCTCTTTAAGAGTGATCTTCTATGACCAGTGTGCAACCGAAAATGAGAGAATATTTTGAAGTGACCATTTTGGTATTAGGTCATTCTGGCGTACCTAATATCTATACATAATAATATAAATTAAATGTGAAAAAAATCCAATCGATTTTAATATAAATAAAAAATAATTAACAAAAACATAAATATATATTATATTTTATAAACGCGATTATAGAAGCATAAATATTATAAATTAATCTATTTGGGAATTAATAACATTAAACAAAATAGTTTCTTTTTTTTTTAGGATCATAATTATTTTTATTGATTACATTTATTTTCAAAATTATTTGCATTTTATATAGATATATTGATTTTGTTATTTATTAATACGAAAATGATTTAAGTCAACTTGTCCTAAATTGCACACGAAGCGTACGCGTGTCGTCTCCGCCTTACAAGTGTAGATACGGCACAGAATATTTCAGAATCCGTTTTATATTGTTAATTTTGGTAATATTAATTAAAAGTATTGATATATATTTATTATTTATATAATATAAAATTACAATAATTAAATAATAATTAATTATAATAGATTGTGACGTTTCGGTCCTTTTAAAGTCTACTGCAAACCCACTGGTCACGGGAACACTTAACCAATGATCTATGAACCGAGTCAGATAATGTCACTGAAGTCAGGTTAAGAGATCATACGATTTGTTGCACAATAACAAAAAAATTCAACCATTAAAATATAAAAGTAACGGTTTAAGTAATGATAATGCAATTAATATAGCTTAAGGCAATCAAATCAATTTATATTTAATAACAAATACCTATCTAATATTAATAAAGCATACGGAGATAGATTAGGTAACATTTAGCATTACGTCATGATATAGATATAATAATATTTATAAAAAATTCGAATATTACAAATAAAGTAATTGTTAGGTCCGGATATAACATTATTTTCAGGGTATATAGATGAATACATGTATATACAATATAAGATACCTATTGTTAATAATATTAATAAGAAAATTACTATACTATACAGATAAAATAATATAAAATATATTTTCCGTATTAAGCATACATGACGTGTAAGGATGAATCGGGGAGATAAATACGGACAAAAAATACTATTTTCATAGTAATGATTTTCAATTTGTTTTTAAATATATATTTATATGATATATGTATTAATAACGAAATTTGTATGTATGCTGTTAAATGTTTATTTTTATTTTAACAAATATATTTATTTATTATTAAACATAAGAGTAGGTACGCTTAATGGATTTTTTTGCATTTATATCATGAAAATATAGTTTACAGATAATTAATATTGCAGTTTAACAATAATTACATACAAAATGAAAAGTAATTATTAACATAATATCAAATTAATATTACTGGTATTTATTCAGGGCCTTTATAGCTTTAAATCCAAACAAAGGGTCATTTGTATAAAAGTTTTTAGATCTCGAAGGGATATAAAAGGGAACGGCTGATCTGGAACAAATATTATTTTAAAACGATTCCTTTCAAGAACTCCATCTCCGTGATTGTCGTTTTTACCCTCAATTAGTTTAAGAGAAACCCAATTTCTAGTTGTTCGCGTCTAGGACCCAGCGATGGAAGTTCGATTGTTTAGATAAATAACATATTATATTGATTTTGTAATCAATTCGTAATTCAGAGTTAAAAGCTGCTTGAATCTGGGTTACCATTAAGAACGTTATTTTTTTTTTTTTGTCGAAAAATAACGAGAAAGGCCTCTCGAAAAACATTTGAATTTATTTTTATTTAAATAAGAGTTAGGTTACTAGGAACTTATGAGGAACTTTATATTAAATTTTCAATTATTTTTATTGGGCCAAAAAATTTTTATCGACACTTCAAAAATATTTTTTCAGAAAAATTTGAAAATTTCAGTTGTCTATAAATAGCTCAAAAAATTCAAAACATTTTGAAAATTAAATAACGTAAAGAAAACGCCAATCTTAATAACTGGTAAAATTTTCAAGTATCTATGACTTATACTTTTTGAATAATAACAAATATCTAAAATCGTTTTAGGATAAATCGTTATCGTTACGCTATTTCGTTAAAATTTAAAATTCAAACGCACTTAAAATTTTTCCTATAATGATGCTTCGAGTTTTCTCTATAGATACTTGAAGCAAAACTTATGAAAAATCTTGTATTGAATTTTCAACTCTTAGCTACTTATTTAAAAATTTTTATGAATTATAACTACAAAATAATTTGCAAATATTCATGATTTTGACGAATTTTTGTCAATATTTGAATTTAAATTGCTAATAAAATAAATTGTGCCTATGTATTCTAATAATTTTTTAATCAATATGGGAAGAACTTATGAGGAACTTTGTATTACATTTTCAAGTATTTTGTTTGGGCCAAAAAAATTTTATCGACACTTCAAAAATATTTTTTCAGAAAAATTTGAAAATTTCAGTTGTCTATAAATAGCTCAAAAAAATTCAAAATATTTTGAAAAT
>VUJU01002292.1:5645-39323 GCA_009835225.1 Aphis craccivora
GCCCGTACCAAAAATTCGCCACTGAGATTGAGAATTATTAGTAATTTTTAATAAAATTAAGTGGAACGGTGGGTGCTTTAGCTCCCAAGCACCCCCCCTAAATCCGTCACTGATAGCATCTATAATAATTAGAAAACAAATTCAAAAAGTAACCACCTATTTATTAACACATAACATTAACATATAATTATTAATTATAACCAGAGCATATTTTTTATGAGATGCTACAAAAATTGCAGCATAAGCTAAAAATGTGTTTCATAATACAGAGAACTCAAATTAAAAATTTGATTTTGATTTTTTTTTTTTGCATATTTAGTGATTTTCAATTTTTAGAGCTTTTTAGGACATTTTGAGACTTTTTAAATTTTTGTTGAATGATTAAGTAAATTGTAAATGTATTGATTAAGTAAATAGGCCGATTACACTAATACAACGCCGCACAATTACATCGATAATATTTTATAGATTATAGGTACAATATACTAGCTAGCCTATTACGATGATTTAGAATTAGATATTATGTTTTTAGGACTTTCTTGTCGATTTCTTCTGTAATTGATTTCCTTTTTTTTTGCATGCCTTTAGTGCATATTAATTAATATTTAAGGTCATATTATAGCACATATTTATGCAATTTTAAGTGATAGATATAAAATCCCAACCCTGATTATAACACAAATATTAAATTTAAAATGAACAATATTATAATTCACTTTGGTCTTTAAGCCGATAACATCAGGTTCATCAATGATGAAGACTTTTTTACTATATTCAGTATTTCTATGAAACCAATAGCATCTAATATATCTCTCTGTATATACATTCAATACGAATGCTTCAAAATGATTTTGATTTAAAAAAGAAGACAATACAAATACTATACACGTTGAGTTATTTTATGCCGGTCCAATGAATATAATATATTAATATGACACCGGCCCAAAGTGCAAATGCACAGTAGCACAGTGGCACAATCCGTTCCTGAATTGTCAATTGATGTGAGAATAACTAATGAAGTAATGAATTAAATTTCAAACTTTTATCAGATATAAGTGTATTGACATAAATTAAAAATGTTTTTTAAAAAACAGATTAACTTGCTTCTGCAGCATAGTAACAAAGGTTTCAGGACTTAGCCCTTGTACACTTTTTGTATGAAATGATAAAACTAAATGCAGTTTTAGTAATTTTAGTTTGCACATCTATTTGGTAAATTTTAACATTTTTAACAATGATTGTTATATTATAGCTTTTTACTAGGAAATAGGAACAACTTATACACTTTTGTGTTGAATATTTTAAGCTTAGATATAAATAATAAACATTTTATGAATTTTCAACAACAAAATTACTAGCAAATTTTCGTGTAAATTTGAACTTCAAACACTTATGAAAAAAAAATTGTAACTAACAATTTTTTATTGTTGTTGACTGCAATAAGAACAATTTATAAGAAATCTTATATTAAATTTCAAGTTTTTTTGGTCATCAGGCATCCAACATTTTTTAATCACATTTCAAAAAAAAAAAAAAATACTTCTAAAAATAAAAAATTGTTAGTTATCTATAATAAATAGCTAAAAAAAAGCCAGAATATTTTGAAAAATTAATCGTATATAGATAACGCTAATATAAACATTAGGTGAAAATTGCAAGTATTTGTAGTGGTTCATTTTTAAGTTACAACTTACAACAATATGAAAAAATCGATTTGGCCGAAAATTGAATTTGTATAAAAATTTCCTTTTTTCCATCATTTTTTTTACGTTATCACGATGCTTTTGAAAACTGTTGGAAATTTTTTACTTTTTACCTGCATACTGCACCAAGAATATTCAATTTACTACCGGAAATCACCTTGAAGTTTTAAATCGAAGCATTATTCCGGAATTTTTTGAAAAGTTAACCGATAGGTAGGTACATTAAACTATGAGATAATAAGAGTTCAAAACTATTTCAAATCATTTTTAGAGTTCTTACTCTAAATCCAAATAAAATTACATCTGTAGTATTTCACCTAAAACATGTTTTTCCAAAATTGCAATACTTAATAATAGCTATAAACAAAACAGGTTTTTTGAATTGTAATAAATTATACATAATTATTATAATGTGTTGATGGGCCTAGGAGGAGTATTATCAGAGGCAATTAAAGAATGAGAATATATCTATTTAAATTTGAACTTAAAAGAACTATTAATAAAAATTCTCATGTTTTAAGTTTTTTCATTTTTTGAATATCCATTATACAATTTTGTTCCCAACCAGTCAATTTTCCGTCAGTAGAACTGATTTTGTGTTGTCAGCTTTAAAGTTAGAGTAAATTAATCCATTATCAAACTTGGAGTAGATATTATATTATTATATTTTGTACTCTAAACAATGACCCCTGACATTCGTTATAACTATCAAGTGTTACAATTTTAAAATAATCAAAACCTGTTTTAAAATTTAAGAATTATTAATAACCTATCAATGATTTACATATTTTACACCTTTAAGTTTGGTAACAATCAATAGGTCAATTTACTTTTATAAAACTTAAAATCACAAATTTGAAATTATTGATATATTTAATATATATAACTTCTTGTAGATAATCCAAAAGGGTTCTCCGCAGATTATCCTCAAACAAAATATTTTTATACCGGTTTTTTCGGATAAATATTTGTTCTTATTTTTATATAAATTATAAACATCTTCAATCTACCATCTAAAATTAGTTATTTAATACTTAACAATCCAAAAGCTTATGGCTATTAACAATATCTTTTAATTTTTCATTAATGAAAGCTAGTTAGTCCTTTATAACATAAATTACCTATGTTAGTCAGTTTAAAAATAAAGCTTATATATAATATACATAAATTACATAAATTATATGACTATAGTAAAGATCACATTTTAATATGAAACTAGAATAAGAAAAACAAATATTTTCTTCTCAAAATTACCAATTTTATTTCAATAAAACAATATATTTTCCATTATCAAATAATAATTAAGAAAACCATTACTTACTTTGTAACAGTTTGTATATTAACAAAGTTTAATGAGCATTGAAAGATAAATAAATATTATTTTACTGTTTAATTTCTTAGATATTTATATTTTTAATTACCTTAACAAATATTTATCATACTAATCAGTTATAATAAATAATTCTTTTAAAATTAAAATAAGTATAATGAATATAAATTGGCACTTTGAATATAATACATGTTTTGTTTACATATTATTTAAAAAGTTATATTTTAAACTAAAGAAATTTTTTTTTAAATACATTTGATTTTTTAATTAGAGGAACTGGAAGTAGAACTAGGAGAACTAGTGGTACTGCCAGAAGAATTTGTATCATTTAAATAGTTGATATTGCTCCCTGAACTACTAGTAGAATCTTCAGAATAACTAGAACTATCATTTGGTATACTTTCAAGACTACTAACAGCATCTGGTAAACTTCCAATACTAGAATCATCATTCAAGTCCCATGAATTATTAACACTTTGGTCACTGTGGTCACTGTCCATTATTGGTTGAGGAGTTTGTTCTCTTACATAACTAGGACTATACAACCTACTAGAACTATCTGTCGAAATAGAATTGTGATGTTCATCAAAATCTTCACCAGATAATGATGATGATGATTCTTCATCTTCAAATTCTTCTACTTCTTCTTCAGTATCATCATCATCATCACCACTAGTTAAAGAAAGATCATCAAGATCACCAAGATCGCGTGAATATTGTACAATCATAGGAAAAATATCACCATTATCTCCAAAATGAATATCATGTTCAACAATTTCAAGATCACTATCATCAAGATAAAAATCATCATTATCAACAACTTCATTGTTACGATCGGTAGGATAAATAGGAACAGTCCTGAATACTTCAACTGGATTCAATCCTAGTATTCTTAATTCTTCCTCTGTTATCGTTGAATCAGGTGGTGTTACCTCATATTGATAAATTGCATTAGCAAATCTTTCATTTGAAATTGCTAAAATTTCTTCTGACACATTTAAATCTAAAACAAATAATGGTAAATAACAATATATTAAATTAAAATTAAAATATTTAGGCGTTTTTTACAATCAAAGAGCGAAGGTTTATTTTTGTAAAATTAAGAACAATTACCATACCTAACTTTTGTGTATACATAGATATTGATATTGTACAATGAATAAAAATTAATACTAGAATAAAATACCTTATTATTCAATTTATAGAAAAGAATATAAACTATTTACTATGCTTAAATTAAGCAGATTAATAATATTTTAATTAAAAAAATAATAATAGGAATTTGAAAACATAAATTATTTAAGTACATAACTAATTTTGAAATAAAATGATACAAGAATATTATACTTTTCTTTTACTTAAGAGGACATTATACCCGCGCATGTGTTGTCTCTGTCTTATACACGCGTAACATAGTTAAAAACTGTTTTGTGCTGGATAACTTTACTCCCTCGATATTTCTATTTTTTATATTAAAATTACTAACATTTTAAATCACATTGAGAGAACTTTACCTGTGTTGTAGCATTTTAATTTTTTTAATATTGGTAATCAATAATTTTTAATAATTAAATGAAAAAACCTAAAATTCTCAAACCGATAACTTTAACTGAAGTCATGTTATCAAAAAAAATTAAAACGTTACGACACAAGTAAAGTTCTTCTCAATGCGATTTAAAATTTTGGTAATTTTGATATTAAAAATAGAAATATCGAGGGAGTAAAGATGTTCTGCGCAAAACAGTTTATAACTATGTTACGCATGTATAAGACAAAAACAACACATGCAGGTACAGCATCCTCTAAGTACAATTATATATAGAGGAGAATGTACTGTACATATGATACAATCAAGGGGTTCATAGGATTATATCAATGATAGGGGAGGGGGAGTATATTTTATTTTTTGTTTTATTATCTGATTCGTGTTATATCTTAGTACTATATCTTTAAACTATTATATTATCTATGCAATCTATGAAAAAAAATTATTTTTAACAAAAAAGTAAAAATTGGGTTGACACTACACTTAACCCCACCACTATATGCTATAAACTACAATTATAATTCATAATAGAATGTAATAAAAATCACTTGGTAAAAAAAAAGTTTTTTTTAAAAAAATTGTTTTTAATTTCAGAAATATTTATTTTAAGATATTTTATATTACACTATAGTTAATCCCGCAGTGTTGCTATGACAAATTAAATAATGCTATTAGATTAACCATGTCTTAAAATTATACACAACTATTATTATTATTGAGTATGTGCTAAGTTAAAAAATCATTTTAGTTTTTATCACCTTTTTATATAGTTTAATCACTTTAGGGCATGCATTTGAGAAATATACTTTCTTAATGGTTGTCTACATTATAATACAAACTACAGACCAAATTTCATCTTCTTAGCTTTAGAGGTTCCGACTAGGCGATGATGAATCATACAGTCAAGACAAGTTATTTTATATATATAAATAATGATTATGAGAATAGACTCAGAAAAAACGGGATGCAATTTTGCCTCTACTACCCCCCCCCCCTCACCCCTATTGGACACCCTGGTCTACAATAAGTAAATTTATTCAAATATTAACAATAAATAAATTGTAGTAAGTCTGATATATAAATTTGTTGTGGTATGACTTATGACAGAGACCACACATGCCAGTACGATGACTTCTTAAATTTGTAATATGGAATAACAACTAGATATGATAGGATAATAAATAGGAACATTTTTGAAATATGTACCTTTTTAATTATTTAAAATTTAAACCAATGTAGGTACCTACAGAACATGTTTAATTAAAAAAGACAGTACAATTGAAAATTGCTAATTTATGAACTGGAAATAATATTATGTAGAATATAGATATAGTAATGCTATAATTAAAAATTCTTTTATAAGTCTACTAAAATTATTATTTCATTAGAATTCAAAAAATTATACTTAACTTTAAATATATTAATCTATTTAATTGAATATTAAATAATTTTGTTAATCTTAAATTAAATAGTTCAAAATTTTAAAACAGCATTTAAGAGGGTGTTATACTTGCATGTGTTTATCCTATCTTACTAATTCATAACACACCTAAGTTTATATTGTAATGGTTGTACAAAAATTCATCCATTAGTAGGATGGAGATAACACTTATGTCTAATACAAGAAACCTCTTAAAAGAAAAAAAAAATAATAATGTATTGTTTTGACTAAAATGTTCATAAATGTTTGCATAATAAAATTCAATTTAGTATTTTGTTAAAACACATTTACAATTTACTGTAGTTCAAAGAATTTAAATAAAGTATAATACAGTAATTTTATCTCTAATAGAGATTTTTTTATATCAGAATCTGTTATTTTCATAAAAACAAAATGTTAGTTAATTTTTTAATAATTTATTGAGAATATCAAATTTTAGTATAACTTAGTAAAAAACGCCTAAAATGTTAATTTTAAATTTACATTAATTTCTTTCATTACTTACCATTAACATGGTAACACATGTTGATTCTCAGCAAATTTAGATGTTCAAAAGTAAAATTAAATATGTAAAGAATAAGATAATCTAGGGCTTAAAGATATTTAATAAAATAATAATCACAAATTACATTTCTTGATAATAAAATTATGTGTAAGAAATTAAGAAAACACAAAATATTATCTTCTAAACTATTTTATTTGATAATAAAACCATTATTATTTTTAAACTAGATTGTAAAATAAGAATTATATAAAACAAAACTGATAATCCTGAAGTATTTAGTTTTAATAGTTAAAACATAAAATTTAGATTTGTCTAATAATTATTATTGTAAGTTAGAATAATAATACTGATTAATAGATATCTAGTTAAATAAAAATTATATAAAGCTTTTAATTAACTGAGCTACTCGAAGGATTTCATAATTTTATTAATAAAACAGTATAAAATCAAATAATTGTGTACATGAATATATAACAAGGACCACATTAACAAGTAAAAGTTTAGCATCAATGTAGTACAGAATTACAATAATATAGACGTAAAGTTTCAATAATAACATAAGTGGTAAAGTGTAAATTTTAGTTCTCGAACAAAAACTTTTAAAAATAATATTTTTAACTTTAATATTTAATAAGCCAATATAATAGCTATAACTATCAACTAGTGTTATCAAAAATCTAATTTATTAATAATTAAGCACCAAATTAATATTTCAGAATAGTCTTCATTTTATAAAATGGCTATGAATTCGAACCAAACTGTAAAGGAAAATCAAATCGAATCCATGCATTGCAAAAATTAAACTTAATAAATAATAGTCTTCTACTTAAAAATTAAAATATATATTTCCTGTCAAGGCCTAACAAGTTATTTTGTACTTACTATTTAGTGTCATTTTGTGTAAGCTATTTAATTGTTTGCTTCCTAATTAGCAAATTTTAATGTTAAGTTACTTGGCAGTTATAAGACTAATATTTTTACTAACTACTTGAGAGGAGTTTATATAAGTACTATATACTAAACTAGATTAAAACCCATATCATTTTTGCAGTAAGAAAAAAATTTGTAATTTTTATTTTAGTTGGTAAATAATTATATTTTATAAAAAATAATAATTTATACCAAACCTTCATTATATCTAAAACAAATCTAATTTGTTAAATACAATTTAATACTTACTTTGAGGACAGCCCTTATTACATGGTCCACAGCTATCAGCATGACACATTTTTTCACATTCATGGATTTGGCAGTTTAATTTCTTGAGACAAACATTGTTACAGACTACCTTGGTTGACTGTCCACATAGAGCATAAATTCGTTTTTTTCCACATCCACATGATCTACAAAGAATTTAATTAAATTAAAATGGAATTAAATTTGATTAAATAACAATTAACAACCTTAAAACTTGTACAACACATTGTGGACAAGGACCAGGATGACAAAGTAGTGTACACTTATGATGACAATCATCATAATCTAAATTAGGATTTTTTTTTTGCAACCCACAAACTTGACCACAAGAATGAGGTATGTCCACATTGTTATGATATGGATTTGGTACAGTACCACAAAAACACACATATTTTGGTTTTCCAATCACTTCACATTGACAAGCTGGACATCTCCAGATTGCACCTGCAAAAATTATTTTACTTTTTAAAACTATATATGATATTTAGTATTAAGAAGTGCATGAATAATATACAAGAAGTTAAGATTAAGTCAACAAGTAATTATGGTAATCTTAGTAATATAATTTCTTGTTTTTAAGTAGTTTTAATTTCAACTTATTAGTTATCTAAAATTCACATGCTCTGAAGAAAATGATCAAAAATATACAAGAATTGTGGCAACTGAATAACTTTGTTATAGAATATTGGTTATAAAGTTCAATTTTTAATATTCTAACTTCAAAATGATTTAATCCTTAAAAGTACTAAATAATAAATATTACTTACTACGATGGGATTTAATGAACCAAACTATTACACATTTTAAATGCATAATTTGGTAACAATTACGACAGTTCCAAATCTGTTCTACATTTTTAGTTCGTTCATAACATATTACACAATCTACTTTGCATTCATTCAAAAGGTTAATAAGTAAATCTCTTTGACCCTTATTTTTTAATGTATCTGGTATAGATGATATACTTGTAGCTTCATAGGAAGTGTTACTATTATTTCTAAAACATAAAAATTATAAATGAATGGTCAAATATTCATTAAAATGATTATTTTTATATAAAGGAATACCCACCCACTACTATTTGATGCACTGGAACTTCCACAAAATGTCATTGACTGAATTACTATATTTTCTCTTTGATTAGCAGTAGTCTCATCATTTGCTATATAAAAAATAAAATTTTGAATAACTTCTATAATATATATATATATATATAAACTATATTAAAGTTAATTTTTATTTAAGAAGATAATGGCATGTATTTTAAAAGTAAGTATGTAACATATTTTATGTCCTAAAATTACTGTAAAAATAAATAAAATATAAGTATTCAAAAACAGTTAAGTTTTAATTGTTTGTTTAAAGTACAACAGCTATAGATACAAACATATTATCATTAATAATAAATTACAATTAGATATTATATTTATTTACCTATTACTTTAGGTTTTCAATTATAACACACATAGGTTAATATTAAGTAAAAATAAGGGAATACATTAAGTTGTTCTATATTTTTTCAAATAAATCCAAGGTTTCTTCTGGTGTTCTGTAAGGAGAGCATTTATCACCACTATTTAATATTTTTGTTAATCCAATATTTAGCAATGTCCTATCAGTCTGTTTACTTCTTTTTGCTGATAATGCTAAGCTGTTCTCCAGAATATCTCCCACTACTGATTATGATGTCCTTCAATATTAACTCTGATAAACGTAACATCATATTCTCTAGACCACGGATTCTCGTGGAATATCCTATAATGAATCATTCTTAAATCGAGTTCCTGGTCTAGGTATAATATATACTTCTTTACTTTAATTCAGACTTTATATAGATTATATCAAACGTAACTATGTAAGGCCTTACATCTTCTGGGATTCATACGTCGCCACACTAAACACTTTAAGCTCAGCACCTTGTATAATAACCCTTTATTGAGCTCTTGTACGTTCAATTTTTAAACATGGGTCCATTTGGAATCTTTATCTTAGAACTGAAATAAAACTAGTTGAACGAGTGCAGAATCACTTCCTTAGCTATGCTGGCTTCTTACAAAAAACTTAACACTCCTAACATTCTTATCAACCTGTCTTGAATGCACTAAATCTCTTCTTTCTCAAGGATAGGCATCTAAATGCTGATCATACTTAAGGTAAAATTGATGTTCCAAGACTCCTTGAGCATATTAACCTTAGTTTCTACTGCCAATTATACTAGATCAACTGAGTCCTTTACATCCAACTTTAAGTTCAAACTTTCATCAAATGATCCTTTTGTTAAAACTATGCCCAGTTTAAATAATAATAATGTTGACATACCTATTTCTTTAAAATGTTGTATTTACCTAATGTGTTTTTATTTTCCTTATTTTTTTTTTTATTAATATTTTGTTATCCATATCATTTAGGTATATTAATTTGTATCATTTACGTTCATTTTAGTACTATCTATAATTCCATATGTAAAAAGCCAATTGGCATTTATACTAATAAACAACATAAATAAATACCTAGCTAAAAATACTAAAGAACCATTTTAAATTATTAATTTTTATAGTTATTATATTTACCTATGGGAATAAATTCTGGTGCGTTTGGTGATAAATTGGAAGTCACCCTAACTGTACTATCAATTCGACGGCTGTTCCTTTTACGACTGCTAGTTCTCGGCATTTTCAATCACCTTGTTCAAATAAATTAACTAAAACAAAGACAAATAACCATTTTTAAATTTTTATTTTGCAGAAAATTGCATATAATACTTCAATTTTAATACAAACATATAATACAGGAGTAAATAAATAAATATACTAATTTATCATAGCAACTTATCTTCAGTAATATCAAACATAAAAATGTACGATAAGACAAAATAGTTATTTTGGATTATAAATTTAGGTAGCATAATTTTTTTTTGATATTCCACTAAGAGGATGCCATACTCATTTAATAAATGTACAACATATCAAATGTATGTTTAGCAGTTTCAATTGTGTGTGATTATCTTAATAATAGAGTGAATTATCAAACTTAAAGGGTAAGAATGTTGTATCTATTTTCATGTAAGATTATAAATGTTAGAAACATTTAATTTTTTAAATTTTTGAACTCGTTTTAAACAAATTATTGAGTAAACCTACCTAAATTAATACAAATTAAAAATGCTAGCGATTTAAAAATATTGTAGGTATGTACCTAATGTTCTTAATTTGAATGGATTAATTATTACAGTAACTAGGTATACATAACTGCTGAAAACAAATTCGCTATTGTATATTAATGAAATGGTTACAACATATGAGAGTAAGACGTACGTTTAAGGAACAGTACAATTTCAAAACTATTTAGGTATCTTTGGTTAGTCATATTATATGATGACGAGTTTCTGCGCCAAAGAAATAGATAATCAGATAATCTTATAATACAGGTAATACATTTAAAAAAAAAAATGAGTATTCAATAACAAGTGTTAAGACATACCTAAAGAACCCGTACATTAATATTAATAAAAAAAGACTAAAAAAACGTGTATACAGATAATTCATTAATCATTAACTACCAGCTACCGTAACATTAACCAAAAATTTGGAGACTTATGGCCATCGAAAGGGAAGAAAACAATTTAAGATCATTTGTGACGACGAATTAAGATACACTTTAATTTGTATTCGAGGGTTATCGTTGAACGGTCAGTATAACTGAACAGACCGGCCAAAATGGCGAGAATTTCAATTAAAATTAATTTATTCAACTCGCGAATGTGGCGTGATGGTGACCGGCGATACGGATCACTACAACTTAAAAGAATACCCAATGTAAACAACGGTGATGCAACCGCTCAGCCGTTTTTGCCACTTACCGGAAAAAAAAAAAAAGTGCGAATTGTTTCACACGAAATCTGCTCTTTTGTACGATGCGCCGTCGACGAACTCGACGATGAAACCCGACGGTGAGAAACAACGTACAAGACGGCGAGCAGGTGAGAAAAATATTCGAACGACGACGGTGATTGGCGAGTGAAGAAACTTGGCGGCGAACAGAACAGTGTAACGTGTACTTTGCCCCCGTCCGACTTCAAACAGTGCGGCGGCAGAGGAGAAAAGTTCTGAAGTGGCGACGTTGACCGTACGACGGGGCGCACGCGCTGCAACACAACGACGGCGACCACTCGGCGTCTTGGCCCGGCGCACTGAGCGTCGAGCTGAACAGTTGTGAACGGCGGCCGCGTTATGGCCGATGAGCAATATTGCCGATAGCGGCTCGAGCGCTGATTGCTCAATGGCTGAATGTTAATATGCAGCTGGCGGTGTTGTTCAGTCAGTGTGTCACTACGCCACTCTGTACAACACGCTAAATCGCGACTGGACGTGTTTCGACACGCGTCCACGAAAGTGGACGCACTGATTGACCTTGCGCCCGTGTCTTTCGTGTTCGGAAAGACGGTGTAGCCGCGTACGACGAGCTATAAAGTATAAATTTCCTCGACCGTCGGTGGTGGCCCGTAATCACCCGTATAGGTTAAATAACACCACTGACGAATCGTGAACGCGACGACGCCGTGGAAAGGACGGCTCGGCGGCCCACCGAATCAAACGATCGTATCTTTTTTTTCCACGACTCGCACCGTGTGTGAGCGTGTACGAAGACGTCTTGACTTCGATTAATTTTTTGTTTTCGTTTCGTCACTCTGACGCTATTCCGTCTACAACTACTACCACTACTACAACAATAACAACAACTACTTCTACTACTACTTCCACTACTACAAGTACAAGTACTACGCGAGCAACGAGTACACTACGACTGTTCCGTCCGTCATGATAAAATAAAATAAAATCGTCCCTTGGACAGTATATTATTATCTTTTTCGTTGCGTACCCTACGCCGTTCCGTCTCGTAAACAATACCCTTCAAGCGACTGAACGTTTGAAGTGCAGCGAGTTCCGAGTTCGTTTGCGTTGGCATTGCATTCAAAAAATATATTACAATTAATATAGTGACGAGGACGACGTTTTATTTCGAGTCGGTCCGTCGCCGTTTGTGCAATTCCCGCGCGATGACGAGTACGTGTTGTTGAAATAGAATTCGACTTTCGCAGTACGCTGCCTGTGCCACCGAGCAGCTGTCGTCCGAACACACGCAGAATATGGGTCGCAAAAAGAAGAAGCAGTCCAAGCCGTGGTGCTGGTATCCTTTTTTTTTTTTTATCGATATTACTGCGATTGTTTTTTATTCCTATAGAATTAACTATTTGTGAATATCCCCGTCTACTATTAATCAAAATAATCTATTATGTATTTTTTTTTTTTTTTTAATGTACTACGTACACGTTCGTCTATTCGTGTATATTATACACGTATACGCGTTTTGGGTCTTGGTGGGTTTATTGTAATTAATATTGATTTTTACCCTCTCGTAGTTTACAACACATTTGTATGGTTTCTCTCTTGATTGATTGTAGTTAGTGTCTGAAATGACTCGTACTGAGCGTTGATAAACATAACATTTAAGTAGATTTGATACCGAGTTGTAGCCTGTGATTAATGCTAAAGGTGTTTTTACTAATTTACCATCACCTTTGAAAACAATCAAATGCGTGTGTTACCTTTTTACCGAATCAGATTGAGTTGGCGCAAGTAATAAGCAGCGATATACAATTAAACGAATTTCATTTTAACTAAAAGGTTAATAATATTATCACTAATATAACTAAAATTATTTAAATTAGTTTTACCTATTTGTTTTTTGTATACATTTTTCATATAACCAAAGTTAATTATTTATACCAACAACAATATATGAAATATAAAAATTAAGACAGACATTTTTTCATTTTCAAATTATTTAGGTACTATAAAACAGTTAGAAAAGCTATTAGTCAATATGAATTTATTGAATTTATTTTGGTTTTAAAATAATTTCATATAAATAAAGAGAATTTTAGCTAACTGTTCTAGTTGCAAATACCCGGTTTGTATAAGTATTTAATACTAAAATTGTAGGCAATTTTAATATTTCTAGATTTATTGGCCTAAATTATGAATAAAATGTATTTAGAAATATTACACTAATATATTTGTGAGTATATTTGCTTTACTTACATTAGTATTAAATATTACACAATATACCTGATAACTTACAATGGTAATAGAACATAATCCCAAAGCCTACTGCTGTCATAAAGTTAATCAGAATACATTCCTAAGTTACTTCTATATCAATTTAGGAAGGTTCCTATATATTTTTGATTCATGTAGAGTTGTTTTCATGAATACATAATTACCTAATTTTTAGTTATTGATTTAATCATTTTCATATTTTTGTTTCAAAAGTTAAGATTACTTTTTTATAGAGCTTTTATATAAAATCAATTAAAACTACCTATATTACTAATTATTGAACGTATTTACTCCTTAATTAATTAATAAGGTATTGTAATCGTGAATTTGATGATGAAAAAATTTTAATTCAGCATCAAAAAGCAAAACATTTTAAGTGTCATATTTGTCATAAAAAACTATACACTGGTCCTGGTTTATCAATCCATTGTATGCAGGTTAGTGAAATATTAATTATTTAAAACTTTATAGCATAAGATTACTATTGTCTATTATACTTTTTTTTTGAAATTATACTGATTTAATAATAATCCATTCAGTATTTATTTTTAATTTTTTTTTATTACATCTAGTCATAGTGTAACAAGAAATTATTTTATTGTATGTTACAGGTGCACAAAGAAACAATTGACAAAGTTCCCAATGCACTTTCACATCGTTCTAATATTGAAATAGAAATTTATGGAATGGAAGGAATTCCAGAGGTAGATATGAAAGAACATGAGCGACAAAAGTCTGGGGGCAAAGGTAATATAATATTACATTGTTATATCTATGCCTATTTTTTCATAAATTACAAACAATAATTAATATTTTTGTAGTTTAATTTATTATTTACTCTAAACTGTAAAGGATAATGTTATTTACTTGATAACAATTAAAAAAAGAATAATCGTATCATATTAATACTTACTATATTCATAGGTAATCGATCAGATAGTGATGATGAAGCTGGGCCACCTACAAAGAAAAAACCTGAGTATTCAAATCCAGCTGGTCCTTCTATGATGCCACCTTTTAATCCTATGATGAATCATATGCAAGCTATGGGCCCTCCTTATATGGGACCTGGGTAATTAAATAATCATTAATGGTGTAGTGAATAATAAACACTAATTTAGAGATAACATTGGTATTCTAAAATGTGTTTAAAAAAGAAAAGAAAATTATGGATATTTATACCATATTATATCAACTTATATACCTTAAAGTTTAAAAACATATTTTCTATAAATAATATAAAACATTAATAAACGATTCATTTTATTAAAGAAAATATCTTGAAATAACTTAAAAATGTCATTGCATCAAGTAAAATTTATAACAATATAATTTACATAATAGTTAAAGTCCTATTGAATAATTTTTTTAAATAATAAAATAATTGAAATTGTCGAAATATGTAATTTTGTTCTGATTTAAAACTATTTTGAATGTCTTTAATATAAATAATAATTGTATTTGTAAATTTTCATGACATTAATGAACCTTATTGATGATTAAATTACTTAACTTTTAAAATGTCTTTCCTACCTTTCTGATGGATCAAAATGTTGATGTTATGTACTACAGGTGGCCAACTTATGGTTCCCATCTTACTTATAAAATCAAAATACAGTTATTGCTATCATTAAATTTATTTATTATTTTTTTTTTGTATACATTTATAAACATTCATCAAATTATTAAAAATATATTTCTAAATATTTTGGCTCTCGATATCATTATATTATTTATTATGTAGTTTGCAAACATATTCATGTTCGCCATCCATAAATTATAGCCCAATTAGACTAATGCTTCCATAAAATGAAGTATTAACCATCAAATTTTATTAAAAAAAAAAAAATTTAACAGATTCATATTTGTTGTACTTTTCTACTTTCACATTTATTTTATTTAATGTTATCAAATGTTAGCATGCTAAGAGTATTGATCTATTCCAGTACATGTTACATAAACAGTTTCTTAAGGTTCCCATTTAGCACTAAAATTATTTCATACTTTTTTTTTACTGCAATGTTGTGCTAAACTATTGTTTGCTGATAATATCAACATTATTTGTATAATTAACTTTCAAATCAATGTTAATTTACTTCAATTTGATTTAAACATGTTTATAATGATATCTACCAATTAAAAAAAACGTTTTTGTTTATTTGCAAATTAGCTGAGATTGAGAATATTATATTTAAATCATTATTTCTGACTACACCTCTGTTCATAATATTTTGATTTACATTTTATAAACTATTTTGTTATATTTATTAGAATGCCAATGATGGGTCCTTCTGTTTCTGTTGGTCCTATTCCACCTGGTCAGCCAGTAGGAATGGCAAATAAACCATTGTTTCCTAGTGCTGCAGCAATTGTAAGTTTAAAATATTTTAATATTTATTTTTAATGTAATTGCATTTATATATATTTTAGGCTAGCAACTCTGATGTTCGTTCAAATAGCGCAATGCTATCTGGTGGTCCTGTTAGTGGCCTAAATAAGTCTACATTTCCTGCTTACTCTGGGTAAAGTTTATTTATTTTTTGTCAGGGTAATAGATATTTTATAACCCTATTATAATTTAGTGAAGCACTTAACAACTTCCGTAATTTATATCATACATTTTTACTATTTTTCTGTTTTTAAATTCTAGAAATGATAATGATTCAAAATCTAAATCACTTATTAGTTCTACCGGGACATCTAGTAAAATAATTCATCCATCAGAAGATATTTCTTTAGTAAGTTTAATATTCTTATAAATTGATTTTATGTTTAGAATTTTTATAAACATTTTAAATACCATTTTAGGAAGAACACAAAGCTCGTTTTCCTAAGTATGCTGTTCATATGGAAAACCCCTTATCAACTAACATTACTGAGCAACATCAGCTTGGTGCACCACTAATGTCGCCTCATGGTCAAGTGTCTCCTCAAACTCAACAATTTCAACAACAACAACAACAACAACATCAGCAGCAGCAACAGCAACAGCAGCAGCAGCAATTGCAACAGCAACAGCACCTTCATCAACAGCAGCAGCAACAGCAGCAGCAGCAACAGCAACAGCAGCAGCAGCAGCAGCAGCACCACCATCACCAACATCAACAACATCAACAAGCAATTCAAAATGAGGTACGGTAGAGAATATTTAAGCATATGGTTCCAGCTTCTAATTCTTAATAGAGGTTATCCACCTCTAACCATTCACTTACCATTCAAGGTCCGTTAAATGTTCTGTTGACGACTGAGACTGCTTAAAATCATAAAGTAGATTTAATTGAGTGGACTGACTTTGTAAGTACTAAAAATGTGAATATTAGGATAGGTTTTTTAGGTGAATTTAGGACTGTTTTATTTCTTTAGTTTATCACTTGTTATTATTATTGTTATGCAAATTTTCTTCAGTCGTGGTTAGATTGTTACAAAAAGTACATAAGTTGTAAGATACAAAGGTTTATCAGAGGTTGGGTGAATCAAAAGTGAGTAAATTTCCAGGTATTTTTGGTTAATTTGCATCTGCTCGTGAATATATATTTTGCTTTATACTTATATAATTATTATTATTATTATTATCATTATCATTATTATTATTGTTACTATTATTATTATTTATAACATTTAGGATAATTTTTTGTATTAATTAATATATTATACTAATTTCAAACATATTTAATATTAATTCATTTTAATAATTTTAGATGGAACGACAAGTAGCTGCTATGGCAGCAGTTATGCAACAACAACAACAACAGCAGCAGCAACAACAACAGCGATTTGCTGCACCAGTTATTTCTATGCCCAATATGATGCCCCAACCTCCTACAGTTTTTATGGCTCAGCAAATGCCAACTCTTTTACGGCCTTCTTTAGGTGGTTTACCGCCTCATGCTATGAGCATGCTAAGACCTCAAATGCCTATTCATCCAGGTATTTATTTAAAAAAAAAAAAATACAGTTATTAATATTTATGTCTTAATTCTAATAATTTAACAATGAATTATATGTATTAGGTTTAATGGTTAACCCACCAATGGTCAATCCATATGCTCCCGGTGGACCAATGGGCTTCCCAGGCGCTCAAATGTTAGCACCGATGATGCATCCTCGCTTCAGATGATCAGGTTTGTTGGGGGGCGTATTACTCGTGTACAACAACACACCCCCGTCACTTTTGTAAGTTGTTAATTTTTTTTTTTTATTTCCAATTAAAAACAAATTGTTAATTTTATTGAAAAAAAAAGAGAAAAAATTAAACTTTATTTCCTAATTGAGCTTAGGATTATTTAAGATTAAAAGTTAGTGATTTTTTTTTTCTTTTTATAAAGAATATTTTAAAACTTCTATCGATGAACTTAATTTATTTACAGAAGTTAGTTATTACCCCCATTCACTAATTAAAATATAACAAATTTCTATTCATACAGTTTTGTTTACAGAAAAAGGAAAAATTTTGAATAATAACTGAAACGCAGTTTCAGTGAAAAATCAGTAAGTCCTTTTATATTTTAAATGTCCTTTACCCCTCGTTTTTCATTCTTTGGATTTTTTTTTTCTTGATTTATTTGTATATTCCCAAAAATAGTTTGTAACTAAATGTCACACGTACATTTTTTTGTAGAACGTGTGTGGTAGTATTTATTAGTGTGACGTGGATTTCGTACAAACTTTTTACGCTCAGCATAAAATGCACAGCAAATTTGTTTATATACAAAAAAAAAAAAAAAAAATGTTGTTGAATGTGTTTTAATTATTTATATAGTGTTATGTTGTGAGAATGAGTAAGTACTAATCACTCACGTATAAGATATAGTAAAACTTCATTGTTCATCTCTAAAAAGCGTGTTTTTAGGTTTAGATATATAACGTGCCTATACTGATTTCTCAGATGACGCGGCTCAGAATTCTATTATCTTTGGTATGTCATTTTGCATTTTTTAATAAATTTAAGGCCTAATGTTTAGGGTTTTAATTACTAACATATTAGATTTAAAAATATAATTGTAAACATAAAAACAAGAAAAACACACTTTTATTATTCTAAATCATTAACTAATTTATTATCATTACATTATTATAATTTATTATATATTAAGTACGTGTGTATGATGTAATTCAAGGTAAGAAATATTTGTTTTATAATACCAAATTTTTGAAAATGCACTGTAATCAAATTTTCTTTTAAAAAAAATTTGATTATTACCATGCATATTCTACTTTTTTTCAAATAAATGTAAGCACATATCTGAAAATTGGTTCAATTATTTCTATTAAGTGAATCCTCTGAAAATGGTGAGTACCTTATTATTCACAAAAGTTTATTAATCCTCCATTCAATTTTCTTATTGCCGATCATTTGAAGACATAATTTAAGAGTGATTAAAGTGTAGGATATTTAGATTTAAGATTTTATTTAAAATTATCTGTTTATGGATATTTTACCTATAAAATCAAAATACTTAGCTAAATATGAAACTAAATTTCTGAAGATTGTTCAAAATATACTTGTGAGAAACTATAATATGTCTGAATTTTAATTTACCACTGTATATGACTGAATTTAAAACAAATCTTTTAATCACATTTATTTATTAATTATTTTTTATTTTAACCTTAAGTGTATATTTCCTGAATCTTGAGAATATTAAAACAATTAATATCAATATTTCTATAATCTTATACATTTTTTTGATTCTAATAATAATAAGTTATTCAGGACAGTTTTATTATACGATTTATGAATGGTTCTTGTAATCCTCTTAATACCTATTCAAGGTAGTTTACAGATCTTGTAAATCTAAAAATGGTCATCACTATCAGGTACTTATATCTGTCTATCAAGTCCTGTCGTCCAAATATACTACACACTCGATGATTGAGGTTGGTTGTTGTGGTCACAGTGAAGCTGTTGGACCCTAAATTGGGTCCCCTGAAACAGCCCCAGGCGAGGCTATCCCTCACAGCTGACCTGTTGGACTTGTATTACCAAGTCCCCTGTTAACCACAACAGGCGACACATTATATTATTAAAAGTTACATAATATTTGTTACAAATCTGCGTACAGATTGTTTTTAGTGTAGTTTTGCATGTCAAATGCGATTTTTTGGGATAAGCCAAAATGGTTGCGGTAATAAATGACTCAACAAATCATAATGGCTTTGCACACTACTTTGGGCGCTGATTAACACTTCTGTGACTGTTGAAATATAAATTCAAATCTTATGATGTGTTTTAGGTTGGGTGATTGATAAAGGAGACATTTTTTACAATTTGAAGTATAATTAGTTTTTATTGATTTAATTTTATACACAATTTTTAAAATTTTATAAATAAATAAAAATACTATCATTACTGATAATATTATATTTAGAGTATATTATTTATATTTAAAAATTTAAAACAAATTTACATTTAATTCCCTTAAAATATTTTGAAGTGGTAACTCATGGGTTTTCATTCTCACCTGTTTTTATTTCATTGTTTATCGAAGAATAATTCCATGATTGAGTTTCAGCAGTTCCAAATATAACATAAAATAAGTTTCCAATGAAGAAGACGGCAGCTGAGCATAAAAATACTATTCCCCATTGGTCTTTGTTTGACTAAAACAAAAATTACTTTTACATTTTGTAGTTGTTTAAAAGAAAAATTATGCATCTTACACTGTCCGTCACAACGAACCCTACTAACAATGGTCCCAATATTGATGTAAGATTTGCTATACTATTGGTAATTCCTAATAGTGTGCCTGCAAAATTTGGTGCCAAATCTAAATGGTTAGTCAAAAAACCTGTGAAAACACCACTGTTTAATCCTAGAGCTGCAGTCAACAAGACTATTGCTCCTGTAGTTGATGTATCAAAAATGTAGAGTGAGACTAATGCTAAAGCTCCACCCCAATGGGCTAAGCTATTCCACATTTTTCTTTGATTTGTATTTGATATTAAACCATGTGTCCTGATATAGTCACTAATCCAGGAAAATGCTATAATCAGTATCCACATGATCAAGTATGGCATAGCAGATAAAAACCCATTCTAGGTAATAATAATATATAAAATAAATAATATGTGAATTTTAAAATTATAATTGTATTATTATCTTACTGATTTAATGTTGAATTTGAGTATATAATTAATGTAGGTTGGCATGTTTGTTAATAAAATCCAGAAGCCCAAGTTCTGTGTTAGATGCGCAATTATAAGTGTCCACATAGGAATTGACTTAAATATCTTTCCCCAAGGAGTTGGTAAAGGCTATAAAAGAATCATATTATGTCTAATTGACTAAATATTTAGAATATTTTTAATTTACCTTTTTTGATGTTGTATTACTTAATGAATTAATAATGAATTTTTTTTCTGCCTCGCTTATAGTTTGATGTTCTGATGGACTGTTAGCTCCCATTAAAGACCATACAAGTACCCATACTAATGTCAGAGCACCACTTACATAAAATATAGCTGGCCAACCTCCTGAACTACTAGCTAAAAGACCTGCAGTAGGAAGCATGACCAATGATCCGAATTGTGTGCCACTAAACACAAATGAAATCAAACGTCCTTTTTCTGATTCAGGTGCCCATTTTGATAACAAAACATTAACTGCTGGAAATATGAAACCCTAAAATAATATTTGTATTATTTGAATATAGAAGGTATTTAGTTTTTTATCTGCAAGTTACAACTGACATACAATTTCAATTTTAGTACAATTAATTTATGTAAGTGAACATTTTCAGCTTAAACAAGTTGATAAAAGGAATTCAAGGTGGTTATTTTTTTGTTGCAAAATATATGTTTAACAAAAACCACTTATTCAAAAAATTTTCCTATTGGTTAATTTAAAAAATATATGAAATAGATTATTTGAAATGTTTGCTACCAGTTTTAACTTTTCTACCAACTTAAAGTAATTTCATGCTCTTCAATCACATCCTCTGTAATATATGTAAGTGTCACTGGTTTATACACATTGTATATTATATTAAAATAGATTATAAATATATTTTATTAAAAATAAAATATTCTACCATTATACTTAAAAACAGTAAAACTTTAAGTACTATTATAAATAAATATATTATAATAGTAAATTTTAAAACTATAAACTTCCCTTAATTGTTTTAACTTACTTGGGCCATTCCTTGAACCATTCTGTTTGCACACATAACCAATACACCACCGTGTATCGCTGATACTGGAGTGAATATCGTCAAGACACCACTGACTCCTAATGCACCAGCCATGAAATATTTACCTCCATACTTCTGTGCCATTTGTCCAGCGTATACTTGAGTTATAAGGTATCCCCAAAAAAATGAACTTAATACTTTGCTTTTGGCTGATTCATTCCAAGGCAGCTCCTAAGACATATTTAAATTTTACATTTATATAAGTTTTTTGCCATTACCTGAAAAGCTAGATTTCTTGCATTTTATAATATGTTATACTCACTATGAAATGTGTGTTGGCGCTTGATTTGTCAGTCATGGCTACTATACCTACTGACAGATTAACTCTCAATCCATATGAAATGATCATGCCAAAAAATAGTATTAATGTTTGTTTGTGCCGTTCGCCCCATGTAAATGGTTCTATAAAACATTTTGATGTTAAATATTCAATAGTAAAGCATTTTAAATCAAACATTTTGTATGATAGGTAAACAATAATGTCTGGTACCTGTGTTTTTTGGAAACTAAAATTTGCCCAACACTTATCAGTTATTACTTTATTTGTGTTATTACATATTTACAATATCTACTAGGCATCCATATGACATGCGTTACTAATATTTTCTCATTAGTGTCGACATTATGTTAATGTTTAATTTTTTTACCTAGAGTACGGAAAATTTATTCCCTGTTAATTCTAAACTAATTGTATAGTAATACATTATTATTACAATTTGTTTTGTGAATACTTTGTATTTGTTCAAATAAAACGACAAAATATTATTTATTCATGGTTTAGCTGTTCAATTGTATTTCATATTTATTAACTCATTTTTTACTCCACTACAGAAATGCAAAACTAATGCATTTCCACATTTAGATGCTAATACTTATTTATACTGATTACCTACTGTACATAATTTTTTAAGTGAATAATAATACCAAATACTAATAGTTCCTTTCATTATTAAAATTCCTAAAATAAAATATTTAGTAAAAATTATAAAAGGTACCTACTCATAATTAATATTGAATTACCCTATAATTTTTATAATAATTAAGTTATTGTAATTAAACAAAAAAAATTCAATAATTATGTATTATTGTTTGAAAAAATGAATCTACTGACTAATCAATATTCAATATTATACAAATATCTAAGTTTTTATACATAATCTGATGAAGAAGAAACAACATCACAGAATAAAACGTTTTTGAAAAACAGGTAAGTGATATCGTTGTAACTAAATTACTAAAATGTTTTATGTGTTTTTATCATTTTGAATACCTATAGACAGAGCTGTGTTTGTGATATTTTTTAAACTTAAAATAGGTTAAGTATACTACCCATAATAGGACAATAACTTTTTTCATTATAATAAAAAAAAATATATATTCATTATTAGGTGGTACTTAAGTACCTACCTACGTACAATCAGTCTCGAAAATTGTTTTAATTATTTTAAAATTAACTTCATTGTTAAAACTCAAAAGAAACTCATATATTATGCAATAATGTATAATATCTATCAAATTAATTAATATGATTATTCCAAAGTTTATTTTTAAAACATCTGAAGCTTTATAGACATTATAGTTAGGCCTATATGAAGCAATTTACTTTTATTTTTATTTTTATTTTTATTTTATTCATTAACTTCATCAAAATTCATACTAGTAAACAGAACAGGGAATTATTTATATATAATTTTATTTGAATAAATTATTTATCGGATACATTTTTCACATGTATTTGAATAAGAATATCGAACAATTTTTAAAACTAATCATTCAAAAAAAAATTGTACTCAATATTTTAATAGCCAATTATTCCACTAATTTTCAAACATAATAAAATTATTCAACTAATTTCTGTTAATTTTATTTAATATTTGGAAAACACCAGCATTAAAAAAGCGGATAAGTGGATAGGTACCGCTCTGCTGTACATTAGGTGCAGTGTGGAATATATTATATAATATTATAAGAGTGTTAAATTTGAATCCAATGATAGGTTAGGTATCATTGTATACGGAAAACGATTCTGAACGAAGATGATTTGTCAGCCAAGGATATCATTTCTAGTGGTTGGTGAAAAAGGTTGTTTATATTTTAATGGCCTGAATACACCAAAATTTACTATAGGTGGCGATAATAATAAATTAATAATAGTAAATACTAAATAGTAATAGGTAGGTAGGTACTTAAAATAAGTAATTAGTTAGTAGCGATTAAAATTGAAAAATAACAGTAATAATCATAGCTCTATTAATATACATTATTTTTTCGTGATAATAAGCAGGTTACGAAACCACTGCCTTTTAAGTCATTTTGGGGGATTACCTGGAAGAATTGCAAACGATAGTTGGGCGATAAGGAGGATGGAATAGTGAGTTAGTTAATAGTTTGCTATTGAATTGTTTGTAATGATTAATGGGGCTTCGCTAAATCAGTGATAGTGGGTATGGTTGACATTTTGCCTTTAACCGGCTCACGGTCCCACAAAATAGTAAATATACGAAGAGATACTTATCCAACATTTAAAAATTTAAAATAGTATGTATATATGTATAAACTTTTGGCTGATGATGATATTTTTTGTGGCCCTTGAATAAAAAAGTTTAGAGGCCCCTGTGCCATAGGACTAAATGGGTCTAAATAGTAGTTTAGTATTTAATTTTATATTTTTGGGGGTGGAGAATTGACGAAGAAGGCGGTGATAGTCGTTCATTGATCGAGTTTCATTTTTTTTTATATTGGTTGACCAAGACGTTGATATCTATATTTTCATTAATATTTATAAATAATTAGAAATTGTGTAATTCGTAAATGTATAATTGTACATCAGTGTTGTTTTTTATTACGATAATTAAATAGGTATGTACTCTTTGATATAATGCAATGTAGATCACCATTTTTTTCAAAATTGAATATTGTTGAGTTCTTTTGGGTCAGTAGGAGTGTGGGACACTATTAAGTATTAACTCGAAGTGGAACTGTTCTTCCCAAAGCAGGAATATTATTGTCACGTTATGTATATTATTATACATTTATGCGTCAGGTTATACATTGCATAACACGACTTCCCTGGGGAAAAAAATAACAAATGTTGAAATATAAAATACCGCACTAAGTATGTACATCGGTTTTAGGATAATCTTAGATTACAGTTCCAATTTTTAATTTAATTTTTTTTTTAAATAATGAATCATAATATATAAACAAATAAAAAATAAACAATATTTAAGAACTTGAGCTAAATTTATGCGAGTCACTTTATAGCAATTGATATTGGAAATGAAAAATGAACACTGAAATGCCCTAAATTTAAAGGAATATATATAGGTATAATAGGTATATGCTAATATGATGGCTATTGATTGAATAATTTCTACAGTCTACAATCCCTATATGGCCATATACCTAAACATAAATTAATTGAAAAATAGATAAAAATAATTATAAATATTTTTTTTTTTTAATATTTTCCATGGAAAATAGATTTAAGTGTACGATATGATTTCTTATTCATTTATTTATATAAAAACGAACAAATTGAAGAGGACTTGAATCTTGAGTAATCAAGTCAATCAGGAAATAACCTTCCAAAATCTAATGATTTATTTATAATTTATCAATAAGTAAACAATACACGTTTAATATACAAAACTACAAACATTGTATTGATATGACTAGGTTAATATAATGCAATCACCAGGGCCATATTTACCATTAGGCAGGATAGGCAATTTCCTATGGCCTCCGTTATTAGGGGCCTCGGATTTTTATGAACCTCATATTTTTTTTTTTTTTTAGAATACTACTTTAGATCTTTTTCTGTACTTTACCTTAGGATTAAAACAAAATTAAGATCAACACTAACGACTAATTCAAGAAAAATTTGATAACTTAGGTTTACCATCAATAGAAAGTGATCTTACATCTTCTTTAGACTTTGATGACATAATAAATTACTGCTTTAAAAAAAAGTAAGACAAGTAATATTATAAAATAGCTTATTTCTATTATAAGTATATTAATGTAGTTTTTACAGTTAATAAAAAAAAAAGTTTAATTTTGTATATTATAGGTACAAGAAGTCTATAGTCTGTAGAGATAAAAAAAAAGTATAACAAAACTAAGTTTGTTATAATATATAAGTAAATTATAATTATATATTTGTTTTGTTTACTCATTTGTGGAGGGGGGCTAAATGCTACTGTTGACAAGGGGCTACAATTTGTATTTGCTTAAGGCCACAAAATGCCTAAATCAGGCCCTGGCAATCACTACAAACTAATTTCACGTTTCACCTGATGTAATATTATATTTATTTGTAAATGCTTCGTTGCTACCTGTTTTCATATTTTAATTAAATTCATCATAATGAAAGTTATCATAACTTTAATCTGAAAAATGACAATGTTATAATTGTATCATTAAATCACTGATTTAAACTAATTAGCGTGATTCGTAAGTAAGACTGTGTGACATTATCTATATATTAATATACATATATATATACAATATATGTACTATGTAGCCATGTAGGTATATAAGCAATAAGCATATATTATAGATTTATAGTATCATACGTTCATCGGGATAGCCGAATACCCACTATCATATAGGTAGTATCATAGTATAGTGTGCATAGTGCATACCTATAAAGTATATTATATAGTTTCTACTTATATAGGAACCTATCTTAAATTAATAATTACTTGTAAAGTAATCACAAATAATTAATAAGTAGGTAGCAAATAATAATTAGATACATTCATCGAATCGTTCAAAATCTGGGTAATATTAATAATTTTATTACCTATAATAGGTAGGTAAGTGATGTTACCTACCTATATTATTACGCTTAATAATTATAATATAAAGTAGGTAGGTAAATAATAATATATAGACATATGTATACAGTTCGCAGAACGGCGATACTTCGACGTACAAGTATAAATTATGCATACCTATATTATTTAATATTTATATAGGTGTTATAATCCTAGCTTACTGAATTATTACCTATTTTACGTAAAATAAATACTAAACGAAAAAACAGGAAAGTACCTTTAATATTTATAAGCCATTGTGTAAAAAGGGAAAAAATACATTAAATTTATGAGTGATTATTTTATAGTTCTTGTTTCTCTAGTAGGTATAGGTACGTAATATTTGAGATTCCGTGATTTCTGCTATAACTGGCCTATAAGTATTGAATTGATATTTGTTTCTACAATGATGTGTTTTAGATTTTAAAGGAGTGATATGATTATATGAATATATTATTATAACTAAATATTGTTTACATCAAAACAAATATTTTTGATAAGTATGTAGTATGTATATAAGTTAAAGTTTTATCTGGAGGTGAAAAGGAAAAATTCTCAGTACTTTTAATTTCCTTAATAATTATTGGAAAAAAAATTACGAACATAATATATAGATATTTTTGTACTAAAAATCTGCAGCTTTCCTTAACTTAGAAATTTTCTTTCTCTTAGTATTTATATGAGTATTTTAAATATTATATTGTACAATTTACGAAATGTTTAAACTCTTTTTAGTTATAGTAGTTATAATAGTAATATTTATATACATTTGAAATGTTTTTTAGTGTTATTTTTATGAATGTCGATTAAAAAAAAAAATATTTTCTCAGTCAAAAAAAGCTTGAAAATTTAATACAGATTTCATCGGAAGCTGATATTTAAAAATATTTAAAATAAAATGATGATTTTTTTATAGGTATTTGATATTAAAATTCTAAATTCACGAAAATTTGCAAAATTAATTATTCTTTTTTTTTAATATAAAAATGTTATTAATTATTAAATTTAATATTATTTTGTATTTATGAATTAATAAAAGGTTCAATTTTTGTAGCAAATGCTTGCTTGAAAATGTAAATAGTTCATGCTGAAAATTAAAAATTAAAAATATATACATACTAGCACAATTTTTCAAAGTGTTGAGACAATTGGATACAAAATAATTTATGATTTTAGTTTTTTGTTGTTAACTATAAATATTATTCACTAACATTCATTTTTCACTACATTCATTATTAATATAAAATATCAAAATACAGTCTTATTTTTTTTATTATCTTTTAAGCTGGAATTTTAACGAAAATCGTCAAAATCATGAAAATATATTACAGAAGACGCATACTTATACCTATATATTTTTTTACTGGGTATTATAAAAAATGCTTGGCTTTATAATAAAATACATAAAATAATTATCTCTTCTCAAACTATTTTTGTTATTTTTTATAAAATTTTAAAATGTTATCCATATAGAATCTTGTAACATTTACGAAGAAAAATTATTGTGTTAGATTCTAAAATAGATAAGTGATGAATATATAGGTTATACACTTACGTGTTGTTAATTATTTATTTTTACGATTGGCATTACCTTTGGTTCGATAAAAATGTTAGATTGTTTAAACTGTTTCAAATTTTCAACCTTAAACTTTTAGGGAAGTTTCTGGTTTTATTTTTTTTAATCTAATTTGTTTCTTAAACTTTGAAGGATCAAAAAACATTCAAAATCATCAAGGAAAATAATCAATACGTAAAACATCTAAGATTTAAACATATAAATACAAGGGTTTTTTTATAAATTATAAGTTATTTTACTGAAAAGTTTCGTGCAAAGTACAATAAATCAACAGGGTCGAAAACTAATGTTGGGTGTAAACATTCCTGTATTTTGTTTATTGTTCCAGATCATTAAGAAAAGTTCTAAGAATTCTCTTTTAAACCTTAAGTTTTATATTAAAAATTAAAGACACATCTGCTCAAAATTTAAAATTTGAATAAAAACCAATAAGAATAAATATATTTAATTGGATTTTTTTATAAAACAAAATTATTGATTCTTGATTAAAAGTTCAATATATAAAACCTAGCTATTTTAAGAATTATAGTCTATATACCTAACTACTAATTTTTTTTTTTTGCTTATTTTCACGTCTTATGTTTAATTAAACTCTTTTGGTAAGAGTTAGAAAAATTATTAATTTTTTTTAAATATTTTAATATTTTATGATATTGCTTTTAGTTTGCAAATATTTTACAAAATATCTACTACTTACCTAACTATTTCTAAAAGTGTAAATAATAATACGTTTATTTATATAATAACTTTGTTTGTGACATTCGTATTATATTGTAGTTATTATTTACCTAGTGTGTAACAATAAATGCGTTAAATTATTATTAATTTATAGTTTTACCCTTTTTCTTCTCTTCAATTTTATCGTCCTCCATTATATTATGATTATGGAATAAATTTCTTAAACACCCATGATATAATAATTAATAATACGATTTTGAAAAAAATACATTATATTTATAAAATCTTAACGCGTATACGGTCAACTATAGACAAATACAAACTAACGACAATTTCTTCGATAAATATCCCATAAGGCATATAATATGAACGGCGTCCAATCGATTTCCACTTCCATATTATTGAACTCATTGCAGCGTCAAATCATAAAGCGCGTTTAAAATTAATGTTTCACGTATAATTATATCATTTATACCTATAATATTAATATTACTGACATATTATATTAACAGAACCATTTAAAAGGAGCATAATATTTGTTGTTAAAAGATTATTTTATCATATTTAAAGTTTAATACTACAATATAATATAGGTTTTAACAAAAACAGCGATAATAGTCAATAATCAAATTATATATTTTTTTAATCTTTTCTTTTTATGGACTATGTATATAAAACAATATCAACGTTATACTAATGTACTATACAACGATTAACACGCATTAACAACTTACTAGTATCTATACCATTAATTGCATTCGGGCGTGATCATACCACCTAGTAAAAATACGTATTGCAGTATATTTTATACCATGAATATGTATTATGTATTAAATATTATATATATAAAAGGTATTATAATGTTATCGGTTTATTTGCACATTTTTGTCCTTGAGATGGTTAAAACTAAAAAACGGCTAGTCGTAGTCTTTTAAAAATCAAGCAAAATAATACTCCAGGTTTGTAAGTAAAAATTAATTTTATTTTTATACTTTGGATAGAGAATATAAATCTTGCAATTTCATAAATCGTTGACCAAAACCATGAATATTTTTGTATAATATATATATATTATATATATAATAGCAATTTATTTCATTAATTCAGCGATTTCCAACTTCAAGTCAAGACCCAAATTTGGGTCACGGAGGTTTTTTAGTGAATTGCGAGTGCATATATTATATTATATTATTTACCTATTATTTCAGCATGTTTTTAAAAAAAAAAATAAGAAAGAAAATAGTTATGAACACCTATTATAGGTATAAATAATTAGTGTAGGTATTCATATGTGTAATTTCTATTTTTATTCATATTTTTTACTATAATAATTATTATTAGTTTATTCTTAGTTACTGAGAAATTAGTTTACAATTATTTTGGTTAGTTACGTGAAAAATTAAATTTCAAATGATAGGTTCACGTTATTTTCTATAAGGAAGGCCTTTTCTTTTAATTTAAACTTTAAAATAACAAAGAATACGCAAGCATAAAAATCCCATTAAAGTAAATAACATATTTCGATGACAAGGCCGCAGTCTATACCAGCCTTTCCGATAACGTAACATCAGACTATTATCAGAGTAACATCAATTAAAATAATTAACTATTAAACTTCACATAAATAGACTTCTGTTTATTGTAATAATTATACAATATTCAAATAAATGACGTAAATTCTAATTAAAAATATTATATGTATAAATAGGTACCTATCTAACCCTACTAACCTGCTAACGAAACGCAAACCACTCGTCCCCTCGAACCTCATTTCCGATTTCCGAATTATCGCTCCCCAATACAAAATTAGATAAATTATAGTATTGCTTAATTATTTACTGTAGTTACTAGTTAAATAGTATAGGTACAAGTCTATCACTCATGGTTATCAATTAAATGACTACCTTACAATCATACTATAATCATTTCATCAATTTATCTTTTAAATATATGTTATTGAGTTTTTAACACGTTGCTACGTTTCTATGCCCCCTCACGTTCAAATATTACAATTTTTTATGCAATTTGCATGAATTTGCAAAATTTTCGTAATTTACACACTTTTTGGTTATGCATAAAATCTAGAAACATGGGGTTGAAGAAATATTTCTTCATGCGCAAAAAAGTAAATGCAATTTTTAGGGTCAGAAAGTGACATGCAAATTCTGGGTCTAGTCGTGTAAATTTATTTTAATTGCATAAAAAATTTATATATTTTTAATGTGGGATGGGGGACAGAGAGATGTACTTGATAATAACCGAACCAAAACAATTGCACTTTGCACTTTGCAGTTATAATAACAAACAAATAGACGACAACAAAACAATAAGACAGTTGAGTTATACTTACTGCGGTCAGTCTTTAGAACAAGAAAAATAACAAAAATTATAAAGGAAAAAAAAATTTCGTGGTTAGACGAGGTTATTATATAATTTTCGCTTACTAAATGTAATTAAAACTATATTATGTTGATAGGGTGATTTATTAAGTATGTGACATACTGACATTTTATACTTTATTATATACATTTATTAAAATATTAAAGTTCTGATTTTTGGAATATTTTAATAGGTATTTTACCATACTTATTAATTATTATCTTATAAAAATATTAATAGCACGATTTGTTTTTATTTTTGTTCATAATATTTAATAGTTCAATAAGCGTTCAATTTTTTTTAATGCATTATCATTTACAAAAAAATAAAAATCAATTTATGTCAAAAGGACATAGTATAAGTGGTAGGTACTTCTTACATGAAGTAATAATTCGAGTATTAAAATTCAGTCTTAAAGTATACTTAAATTCAAAAAATCAGAGTTTAAATAAAGCAATAAATAACAAATTAAAGAATAAAATGTAGACGAGCATATTATTATACTTGGTGAAATTGATGAATTACCCTGTATATTATATTATATTATACCTAGCCGCAATCGAAGCCGGCACGCCACTGCAGGGAAGTACTAAAAAATGTAGTCCTTACTGTTATTAATTAAAATGTAATTACTTAATTCATCTAAGACATTCGCGCAGTTTGACACAAGTCAAACATAGTAAGCCTATGTTGATTACAAAAATTAAACAATGATAATACAAAATCATTATTAAAATGAAATTACGAAATTTTGACCACAAAACCAATTGACGCAGGAAAAAATCTCGAAGGCTGATGTTTATTTATAGTTATGAAATCAATTTTTACACAAGATAAATTGACAAAGGATAAGTAAAAAATTTAACAAGTATTCAAACGTTGTAAATTCTTATAATATGCGTAATAGACAATAGTTAGTACACTAAATACACTGAATAGTGTACTATGTACACTCATTCAGTTTATTCATTATTGTATGAGTTATAATAATATAGGTATTAGGTACCTACTAGCATGAACATAGGCAGATATTTGGTCACAACCGTAGGGGGGCTTAACATTTTTGTCTGATTCATTAGCGTATAAACAGACATTTTTAGCCGTTTCCACCTACTGACTCTAGTGGCTACTCCTAATTTATTCTAGCTGAGGTATCAAGTACTTATATAGGTAATAGAATTATAGAAACATAAAAAAATAAAATATTGAGTAGATACTGCATTTTAGATTCTGAACAGACTACAGAGTGTATTGATTTTACAATGATATGTGTGTGTTTTTTTTTTATGTCTGTGTACAGTATAACTTGTCGAAACAATGCTTCAATTATAAACTTCAGGTTTGGTTTCCGATGGAAGAGTGAATATCCTTGGTGCATTATAGAGGTCAAAAATAAGAATTTTCCAAGAGTATTCAAAAAATCGATTTTTTTATATGGTTTAAACTCAAAAACTAATCACTGTAAATACTTGAAATTTATACCAAATGCTTATAATAGCGTTATCTATACACAGTTAAATTTTAAAATTATTAGTCAAAATATTATGACTTTTTTGAGCTATTTATGACAACTGAAATTTTCGATTTATCTGATTATTTTTTTTTTTTTTGAAGTATTAATAAAAAAAAGTTGGAAACCCAAAAAACTTGAAACCTTAACATCAAATTTCTCATAAATCGGTCTTATTGTTAGAAAAAATCAAAAATCACAATTTTTTTATAAAGGTTTAAAGTTCAAATCTTTACGAAATATGTCAAAATCGAGAAAATTTACAAATAATTTTATAGTTTAAAATTCATAAAAAGTTTTGTATTTATATCTAAGATTAAAAAATTCAACATTAAGTTTTCTATAAGTTTTGCTTCAAATACCTAGCTATAAAGCAAACTTGAAGCGTCATTATAGGAAAAATGTTATGAGCGATTGTATTTTAAATTTTTAAGATATTGCGTATCGATAACGATTTATTTAAAGTCCTAGATGTTTGAAAATTTCACCAATTAAATTGGCATTTTCCTTACACAATTTAATTTTCAAAATATTTCGCTTATTTCAATGCTATTTATAGGCATTTTAATTATTATTCGTTTTTTTTAGTTTTAGATTCTGAACGAAGTGAAGAATGTATTGATTTTACAATGATGTGTGTTTTTTTTTTTTTTTGTTTTTATGTCTGTGTACAGCATAACTA